>BGNK01000494.1:198250-217681 GCA_003297005.1 Symbiodinium sp. clade A Y106 | reverse complement strand
ACAAGCTTGCGATGGTAATATAATCGAGTCCCCAGGCATCCTCGCTAAGTTGCTCACAGCCACAAGCTTGCGATGGTAACGGAATCGGGTCCCCAAGGCATCGTCGCTAAGTCGCTCACCGCTACAAGCTTGCGATGGTAGCGTAATCGAGTCCCCAGGCATCGTCGCTAAGTTGCTCACAGCCACAAGCTTGCGACGAAAATAGCGGTTTCTGCGTCCGTGTCGAGCTTACTCGGCAGATGGCGGTTGTGGTAAGTGGCNAATCGAGTCCCCAGGCATCGTCGCTAAGTTGCTCACAGCCACAAGCTTGCGACGAAAATAGCGGTTTCTGCGTCCGTGTCGAGCTTACTCGGCAGATGGCGGTTGTGGTAAGTGGCATTAGGGTGTGAGGGCCGGTTTGGCGTGGCGCCATGCGAGGCCCATGATGAATGGGATCTATCCTGGTATGCCTGGTGCACGGGATAAACGAGCCGGAGGCAATCTGCGTCTTTGGAACCCCATGATGTTGCGAAGCCGGCATCGAAAACACGTAAACTGTAATCTGAGTTAGGGAACCATGACCGGCTGGGAAACTTAAGAACGATCGTGTTCGCCGTTGGACGTCCGAAGGTTGTTGAGCTGGCTGCAGGTGGGCCTTGCGTGGAAGTGCTTCGTGCGACACCCGAGGGAGAGGGAGGGGGAGAGGGATACGGAGAGGGTTTCGAGAGTGAGAGTAAGAGCGAGATAGTAGTAGTAGTAGTAGTAGTAGTAGTAGTAGTAGTAGTAGTAGTAGTAGTAGTAGTAGTAGGTTTAGTAGGTTTAGTAGGTTTAGTAGGTTTAGTAGTAGTAGTAGTAGTAGTACTAGTACTAGTACTAGTACTACTACTAGTACTAGTACTAGTACTAGTACTAGTACTAGTACTAGTACTAGTACTAGTACTAGTACTACTACTACTACTACTACTACTACTACTACTACTACTACTACTACTACTANTAGTACTAGTACTAGTACTAGTACTAGTACTAGTACTAGTACTAGTACTAGTACTAGTACTAGTACTAGTACTAGTACTAGTACTAGTACTAGTACTAGTAGTAGCAGCAGCAGCAGGAGTAGTAGTAGTAGTAGTAGTGGTGGTAGTGGTAGTGGTAGTAGTAGTAGTAGCAGTAGTAGAAGTACTGGGCCCCGGGCCTAAAATTAGGCTTCCGAAAGCTCAAATTGGGGCCCGGGCCTAAAATTAGGCTTCGGGAGCTCAAATTGGGCCCCGGGCCGAAAAATCAGGTTTGGGAGCTCAAATTGGGCCGGGCCTAAAGTTAGGCTTCCCAGAGCTCGAATTGGGCCCGGGCCTTAAAGGCTTGCGCTGGCTGGGTTGAAGAGGCTGGGCTGGGCTTGGCTCGGCTGGCCGGGCTTGAGCTGGCTGGGTTGGAAGTAGAGAAATTGGTTTATCCAGAAGCTTGTTCCAACTTTCGCCTTGGACCGCAGCTGCGCTGTACTTGCAAACAAAGACAAGCAATTTCTATTTATCACTTTCTTGAGGGTTTAGGGTTTAGGGTTTAGGGTTTAGGAATTGTATAGGGTTTGGGTCCGGGGTTTTGAGCGAAAGTTTGAAGTCTTGATTTTGGGAGTCGGCTGGGCTGGGGTCGGGGCTGGGGCTTCGGCTGGGGCTTCTGCTGGCTGTAGGGCCAGCCCTCTGCCCTGCGCTCTACCCTGCCCTGAACGGGGCTGGGGTTGGGAGCTGTCTGGGGCTGGGGCTGGGGCTGGGGCTGGGNTGCCCTGCGCTCTACCCTGCCCTGAACGGGGCTGGGGTTGGGAGCTGTCTGGGGCTGGGGCTGGGGCTGGGGCTGGGGCTGGGGCTCTGGGGCTGGGGCTGTGGGGCATGGAAATTGGCTTGGAATGGGGTGGGATACATTTTAATGAAAACTCGAAACTAATGAAAATGCAATTCAAAGCGAAATTCACACAATTTCTATTTATCCTGCTCTTGAGGGTTTAGGGTTTAGGTTTTAGGGTTTAGGGTTTTGGTTTATAGAAATTGTTAAGGGTTTGGGTGCCAACAAGTTTTCGGCGAAGCTTTTCGCAGAATATTTTCGCAGAAACGTTTTCGCATTTTCGCGGAAAAGTTTTCGGCAGGTTTCTCGTTTTGGAACCACATTTCGAATTTGGGCCTGCCTGGGGGCTGGGGCTGACTGGCTGCGGGCTGGGGGCTGTGGCCTGGGGAGAATATTTTCGCAGAATATTTGCGCAGAATATTTTCGGCGAAGCGTTTTCGCAGAAATGTTTTCAGCAGGTTTCTCGNTGGCCTGGGGAGAATATTTTCGCAGAATATTTGCGCAGAATATTTTCGGCGAAGCGTTTTCGCAGAAATGTTTTCAGCAGGTTTCTCGTTTTGGAACCACATCTTGAATTTGGGCCTGCCTGGGGGCTGGGGCTGACTGGCTGGGGGCTGGGGGCTGTGGCCTGGGGGCTGGGGTCCAGATTTTTTGAAGTTGGGTTTTGCGACAACTAGAAACTGAATCGAATTTGGTTTTTGTGACTGGAACCTGGTTCTAGGTTGGGTTGGGCTTGAAATTGACGGTTTAGGGAGCTCAACGGAAGCAATGACAAGCAATTTCTATTTATTTCTTTCTTGAGGGTTTAGGGTTTAGGGTTTAGGGTTTAGGGTTTTGGTTTAGGGTTTAGGGTTTAGAGCCACAGCAACAGGGCAAACGAGATGAGTTCGAACAACTGTACCTGCGATGCTGACAAAGGACTAAAGCCCTGAGGCCATGTACAACAAAGATATCTCTATTTCCGTTACATCTAAACCCTAAACCCTAAGCCCTTAAATCCTAACCGCTAACCCTTAAACCCTACACCCCCTAAGCAAGAACCCTAAACTCGAACCCCGAAACCCCAAACCCCTAAGCCCTAACCCCTAAACCCTAAACCGTAGGCTTCATTCAGATTACTTAGCTTTGGTTAGTAGGGAATGGAGGAATGGGGTACGATTATAACTACTATTACTACCATTCTTCCATTCCCTACTAACCAAAGGTAGGATTACAGCTTCCCGCTCCCAGGAAGCTCTGAAGCTCTGGGGTGCCAAGATCCACGGCAAGGAGATCCGAATCACGAAGGCAGACCGCAGCGCTGAGGGTTGTCATGCTTTCCCATGTTCTTATAATGGTTTCATCGGGAGAGTCCTTGTGATGAGGGAGCCGTACCTATAGTCTCCATTGTAGTTCCTTTTTTAGTTAACCAAAATCTCTATTATAGGTTCCTAACCATAAAACTGGATAACCAAGAAAAGGAACTACAATGGAGACTATAGGTACTATTCCGAATCACGAAGGCAGACTGCAATCCTAGGGTTTCAGGGTTTGGGGTTTAAGTATAGGGGTTTAGGGTACAGAAACAAGGGTGCCGTACTATTCCGAATCACGAAGGCATCCTACATTCATGTATTTGGGTAGTTCTCTAAATTAGGGTCTCTTTTAGAGTCCTTGTGATAAGGGAGCCGTACTATTCCGAATCACGAGGCAGACTGCAGCGCTTTGGGTTTCAGGGTTTCAGGGTTTAGGGCTTGGGGTTTAGGGTTGAGGGCTTTAGGGTTGTCACAGGGCTTTAAAATGGTTCTCTGAATTAGAGTTTGGGTTTAGGGTTCAGGGTTTAGGTTAAGGTTTTGGGGTTTAGGTTTTGGGTTCAGGTTTAGGGTGCAGGGTTTCAGGGTTTGGGGTTTAGGGTTGTCAAGGGGCTTCCATCTTCTTATATTCCAATGGCTTCATAGGGTTTGTAGGGTTGTGCAGGTGCTTGTAAGAATTTGGTCAGGGTTTTTGGTGTAATTATGGTTTAAGTTGTCCACCGACTGGCCAGACTGGGACCCCGATTCCAAACCCTAAACCCTAAACCATGAAGATCCAACGATGGCAGAGCCGGCCTCCGGTTGGAAGCCTTGTCAAGAACCATCAATTCCCTCTAAATTAGCGTACCTTTCTGGGTTCTGTTATAAGGGTGCCGTACTGTTGTTAAAAGGGGTCCTAATTACCTAATTTAGAGAAATACCCCACCCATTTCGACAGCCAGAAGCCAACTAAAATCGATTCCTCCCAAGGTGCCAACACACAGACCCGAAAGCCTCACACCTTTCAACCCAACCCCTACACTCGAGATGCCGGTTAAGGGTGTAGGTTTTTGGGTTTGGGGTGGTTTCAGCAAGCCGTAACAGGACCCCCAAAGCTCCGCCTCTAAGCCCAACAAGGAATTCAACCTTAAACCCTAAACCCTAAACCCAAAAAACCCTAAACCTCAAAACCCAACAGAGATTCCCCTCTCCCAAACCCAACCCCAGAAACCCCAAGCCCCCCAATCCCTAAGCCTTAAGACGCCCCACGCCCCTTCCCCCAAAAAGACAAGTACCTCTTAAAGCCCTAAACCCTAAACTCTAAACCCTAAACTCTAAACCCTAAACTCCAAACCTTAAACCCTAAACTCTAAACCCTAAACCCTAAACCCTAAACCAAAGCCCGAACCCAGCGTCTTGCAGGTGGGGGCTTCCAGTGCCCCAGAAACCCCTAAACCCGAAAGCCCTAAACCCTAGACCCTAAGCCCCAAACCCGAACCCCTAGACCCTAAACCCTAAGCCCAAAAGCCCTTAAACCCAGAACCCAAAAAAACCCTAAGACCCTAAACCCCTTTAAGCCGTGGAGGTGGAGGATTCCAGTGCCCAAGACAAGCCCGGCAAAGACCAGTGTTGCCCACAGCTGTCCGTTTCGGGCCCGCGTCCTGAAAATTCGAGGTTCCCGTAAAGGGAACTATATATATATATATATATATCACAGGATTTTCAGGGTATATAAGAGGGCTGAGGGTTTCAGGTTTTCCAATAGGGCTCTGTGCCTTGGGGTTGCGACACTTGAGTCTGAGACCCCCGCTGAGGAGCCGCCCCGAGGACCACCCGGCGGCAAAGCGAATCCTCTTGCAGCTTGGCTGCCTCCCTAAACCCTAAACCCAAAACCCCTAAACCCTAAACTCCTGAACCCTAAGCCCTAAACCCTAAACCCTAAACTGCGTAGAAGTGGAAGAGAGGGTTTGGAGGATCTCGCCCGGCAAGGGTTTCATAAAGGTTCCAAGGGGTTCTGTTCGGGTTCTTCAAAACTTCCTGTGAAGGTTCTACAAAGGGTTTAGGGTTTAGAGTCTAGGGTTTAGGGTTGCTATAAAAGGTTCCACATGGCTAAAGCAAGGTTTGAGGGTTTCGGCCTCGACGCTTGAGATCCTCAGGTTGCAGGCTTGGGGCTTTTAGGGTTTAGGGATTAGTCGGGTCTACGCCCTAGACACTAGTCCCTGCACCCAAACCTTTACAGCCTGTAGGGGTCTGTGCCTATCAAGTTTAAGACGTATGTTTCAGGCTCCAGGTTTGGACTCTTCCAGGATTGCGCTGACATAGAGGGAAGCTGATGCAACAACTCTTGTAAGTGGCTGAGGAAGCAACAGCGGAGAGAACGTCAGAAGGCCGCCGGATTGTTTCTCTGAAGACCCTATACCCTAAAGCCTAAACCCTAAACCCAGACCTGGTTTCAAGGTAGCAGCAGTTGTACGAGACTTTTGTATCCCTGTTCTTGATCTTATTCCTTGAGCTCTTTCTGCTCCTCCTGCTCCCCCTGTGCCACTACCACTACCCCTACCCCTACCGCTACCACTACCGCTACGGTTGCTGCTGCTACCGCTAGCGCTACGATTGCTGCTGCTACTGCTACTACCACTACCACTCCTCCAGCTGCTGCTGCTATGACGACGAAGACGACGCGACAGGCGAAGAAAAGGAAGGAGTGGCTGGCGAATGCAAAGACATCTGGGCTCAGGCCGCGGTCCTTCCTCCCACAGGGTTGCATGTACTTCTTTGACGAGTTTTGAATGGTGTTCATGGGTAAAGGCTTTGGGCTCAGACGGCTTCTTGAAGTCCTGTTCAGGGTAAGCTTGCTCCCTCAGGAAATATACCGTACTAGGAAATCATATTTTGAAAGGGATAGGGTTTGGGGCCTGATTAAGAAACCTTGGGCCTTTATTAGGGTTCCTTAATATCAATTACCTATATTTGGGGTTATAGGCCCAGGGTTTCTTAATCAGGTTCCTACATTAGGGTTTGGGGCCTAGTGTTCGGAGACCTTTCCCAATCCTATTCCCCACCTCGAGGCTCCAGGCCCTCGCATACACCCTAACTTCCCAGAGACTCCAATATCCCTTAATTAAGGAATATTCATTAAATCATAGTAGGGTCCCTGATATGATTTAAGGAGTATTTCTTAATTCAGGGATTTTGGAGTCTCTGGGTTTGCAGCTTAAGCAGGGAAGCAAACAGCATACCCATCACAGATACTACTGTTCAATAGCAATGGCGGTCGGCTTGTCAGTCCGTCCTAAACCCCAAACGGCCTAAAACCCCAAATCCCAAAAACCTAAACTCTCTACACGAAATCTTAAGCCGTAAACCCTGAACCCCAGAATTTAGAACGGAACCTTACAAGAACCCCCTTCGATTCAAAGGCAGCCCAGCACCCGCACACAGGCCCGGAAAGTCAAAGGCGACGAAGAAGAAGTTGAAGCAGTCCAAGAAGAAGAAGGCCGGTATAATGTAGAAACCGGCTCTAGGGCTTAGGGGTTTCTTTGTCATAGTTGGGTATTATGGGTACTTAAAGCCAATGAAGGAATAGAAGTTTAAGTTTTTAATCCTATCCCAACCATGAACTAGGTTTAAGGGTTTCGGAATTTGGGGCTTAGGGTTACATAGTATCATATACCCCAACACCCTCTTCAAATCATGAAGGCCCCTCTATGAGTGGTTTGGGGTTCCGAGTGGAAGAAGGCCATCTCTTGGGGGCTAGGGTTTCGGGTTCGGGGTATATGGTTGTGGGTTTGGAGTTTAGGGTATACTTTTGAGTCCCGTTTCCAAGACGAAGAAGGCCAACTCTTAGGGCTTCATTGTTTCAGGTTTAGGGTTTACTTTTAAATTTGAGTTCTTTGAGATGTTGGGCCGAGAAGGTTCGTGTTTCTTGTGCTTTCAGGTCTTACGGCGTTGGAGAGAAGGCTCTGTCCGCCAGAAACCTGGACCCTAGAGAACCTTCTTCTGGACCTACCTATAGTCTCCATTGTAGTTCCTTTTTTTGGTTAACCAAAATCTCTATTATAGGTTCCTAACCATAAAACTCCGAAGCCTACTTTAAACCAGTAGAACACATAGTATATGACATATGACTTACACCATAGCTGCTATAGCTTATGCTATATACCTATAGTCTCCATTGTAGTTCCTTTTTTTGCTTATCCAGTTTTATGGTTAGGAACCTATAATAGAGATTTTGNTTACACCATAGCTGCTATAGCTTATGCTATATACCTATAGTCTCCATTGTAGTTCCTTTTTTTGCTTATCCAGTTTTATGGTTAGGAACCTATAATAGAGATTTTGGTTAACCAAAAAAAGGAACTACAATGGAGACTATAGGTAGTATCAGGAGCCCTAAACCCTAAACCCTAAACCCTAATAAGGAACCCCGAGAATGCTGGTTCTATAGGGTTCAGGAAAACCCTTAGAACTGTACGCCTCCAAGCCGCGAGCTCTGCGTCCCAAAACCGCAACGCCCTGAACCACAGACGAAGCAAGGGCCTAGGGTTTAGGGTTTAGGGCTTAGGGTTTAGGGCACGCTTTTCCCTGAACCCGAAGTTGAAATCCTACGAGCCATATCGAAAGGTCCGATTTGTGTGTTTGCGCGGATTCGCTGTTGCTGGTGCACGGGGTGCCGACACCTCGAGGTAGACCGTGCTTCTGGTGGACAGGGTAACATTCATGTTTGTATGCTCGTGATCATTTTTCCGTCGTGGCAATGGAAATAAATTAGTCGTCGTCGTTTTAGTAGCAACGGTAGTAGTACTAGCCCGAACAAAAGAACTTTTGCCGGAAGAGTGCAGGAGGGAAACATGTTATTTCAATGTTGCAGCAATATACTGGAATAAGCTGGTTTCAGATCATGAGGTAGAATTTTTCAGCCATACTAGTAGAACCTTTAAGGTGCAACCAGCACAGTCCAGCTTTGCAAGTCATTCATCATCTGTTGGTCTGACAAGAAGCTATACCCGTAATGACATCGTGGACAGGATTGAAGAATTGAATGATGCAAATTTCTTTGCCAGTAATACAAAAACTTGTTCACATACTGTACTGCATACGAAGTCTACAGTGTACATGTCATGTCTGAGAACATAGACATCAGCAGAACGATTTGCTTTGCATCAGGCCGGACGATGAGAGCTTCATCAGATTTGACCACGAGTACTGCGAGTGCACACTGGGCATCAGGGCCAGGTCGAAAAGCGTCCGAGCTGCAACGATCGATTTCGCGGTGGACGCCACTGCCCGACACAATAGGCAGTGTGAGCGGCAACAAGAAGGGACGTTTCACATCGACGTGAGCTGCGTCGAAAAGGATGCCGTGCACCCTGTGCCAAGCCAGATCTCTTGCTGCGGCCCCGGTTGTGTAGCACACTTGCTATCTCTGACACCCGGTCTGCGTCGAGTACAGCGCAGGTAGTTAGCAAAGTAGTGAAGACATCTTCCGATTGGTCAGAACTATGATCTGACACTACAATGTCGTTACGTGTCCTGTTTCAACAGTGTTTATCAGACCACACGCACTCCTCTCCCCCCTCCCATGAATTTGGCGCCAAAGGCATGAGTGTGCAGAATTCGTCATGAGCTTCATAACTACTTTCGCAACTTTAGTAAAGCAAAAAAGCAAAATGGTCAACATCGGGGCAAACAATGAAACTCGTGAAACAACTAGTGAAACTAGCGAAACTAGTGGAAGTAGCGAAAATGAATGTTACTAGAGCAAAGTAAATGCGGCAACTGGAGACTCGTGAGAAACTTCAGAATCCCTACCTGGACATCCAGTACCTCCTTGTTTCAAAATGTGCTGGCAACAGCCTCTTTGGCTTCTACATTTGGTATGGTTTTGGCTTCTGCATTCCAGTGAGTTTTCTTTTGTATTCTCACTCAGTTGTGCGGTATCATGTCTCACCAAGCTAACAAAGATGCAAAACGTAGCGAAAATAATGGCCCTCCGCAGACAATTGGGCCAAATACCGAACCAATAAAGAACGATGGTGGTGGTGGTGGCGGTGGTCGTGGTAGCGGTAGCGGCAGCGGCAGCGGTAGCAGCAGGGGCAGTGGCAGTGGCAGTGGCAGTTGCAGTGCTAGGGGTAGTGGTAGTGTTAATGGTAGTGGCAGTGTTAGTGCTAGTTGTAGTGGTCGGCGTCGTCGTAGCAGTAGTAGTAGTACGTAGTTGTAGTAGTTGTTGTTGTCGTCGTGGTGGCAGTAGCAGTAGCAGTAGCAGTAGCAGTAGCCGTAGCCGTAGCAGTAGCAGTAGCAGTAGCCGTAGCCGTAGCAGTAGCAGTAGCAGTAGCAGTAGTAGTAGTAGTAGTAGTAGTAGTAGTCGTAGTGGTAGTGGTAGTGGTAGTAATAGTAGTAGTAGTAGTAGTAGTAGTAGTAGTAGTAGTAGTAGTAGTAGTAAACTTAGTAGTAGTCGTGGTGGTGGTGGTGGTGGTAGCAGTAGTAGTAGTAGCAGTTGCTTCGTCTGTGCACTGTTTCGAATGTCACTCTATTATCATGCTTTTCTTATTGCATGTCCAGGGCTTGTTCTATCTTACTGCGTGGGTCACACGATGCCCGCCAGGGGTTCACGTGGGTTTAGGGTTTGCTATCGTCGTCGCTCCCCGAAGCTTTCCACCGACCTCAGAGGTAGCCATGCACGGATCCCAGGCCCTGCAGACTCAACTCGACACGTCCGCTCAACCCTCGACAAGGATAGTAAGCCTGAGCACTGGATTCTAATCTTTAAAAGCCTCACAACAAGACTACAGCACTCTGCGGAAAGCACCAGTATCTACAAGCCTCCCCGAAAAGCCATTTTATTTCTTTTGTTAATAAGTATAACTGTGACACTTCGCAGGAAACCAGGTGCGGCTTTCGAAATCCATACCACCACAACCCTAACACAACCGCGGCCGACGAAGCGTCTGAGAGTTTCGCAGTGCATCCCCGGGCCCGCGAAATGGCTTCAGAGGCAGCTGGGGAGGCCCCGTTTAGGGCTTTCAGGTCTATAAGGGGTTACTGCTAGGAGTTGCTACGAGGGCTACTATAAGGGCTGCGAGGGTTGCCATGAGGGTTACTCTAAAGGTTACTGTTAAGATTGCTATGAGGGTTACTATAAGATTACTATCAGGGTTACTCACCTAGTGCTGTCTTGATACGATGTCGAGAGCTTAGGCTCAGATGTCTTGGGGCCGTGGAGGGTTTTAGGGCTGACCGATAAGGGCAGTTAAGGATTTTGGGATTCGCGCTTGAGGCTTCGTGGAGTTAGAGCTTAGGGCTTTTGGGTTTAGGGTTTAGGGCGTGGATTTGAATCAGAGGAGGATATAGCAGAAGAGGTGAGTACTTTTTGCTAAAAAATGCAGCAGTTAATCCTCAGACGATCAGGCTTTTAACCCAAACCTTAGAGACCATAAACGTGAATTGCATTCCTGGGGTCTAGGATGTGCGGGATGATGGGGATTCACCGTTCACCAACCAGCTCCAACAACCCCCAAACCGTAAACCCCAAACCCCTGCAAAACCCTGAACCCAACCCTAAACCCTAAACCCTCTTAATGTAGGAACCTGATTAAGAAACCCTGGGCCTTTATTAGGGTTCCTTATATGAATCCTACTATTTGGGGTTATAGGCCCAGGGTTTCTTAATCAGGTTCCTACATTAAACATGAATGTTTTTGACTCCGGTAGCAGATTTGTAAACCTGCATCCGCAGAAGGGCAGCAGGCCCCTGGTGCATGCACCACTCATAGTTTAAAGCAAAAGGAACCACCGAGAAAGTCCCCAAACCCAAAACCCTAAACACCTAGCCCTAGACCCTAAATCCTAGACCCTAAACCCTAAACGCAGAGAGCGATCCCATGAGTGACTTGGGGGAGGCCGCTGCACTCGCGAAGCTGGCCGAAGACTGTGAGGCTTGGCGTTCGCAGTTTACTGGGTTCTTGTTCAGGGGTTTAGTGTAACTTAGGGTTCCTTCAGAGGGTTCTAGGAAGGGTTCTGCAAGGGTCTATTTTAGGGTGAAGGGACTTTGTTTAAGTGACCATAACAAGGAAACTCTTTTATGTATGATAGATCCCTACTATGGTATTTTGGACTAAATCCCCTAACAAGAACCCAACTTGAGGATCACTGCGACGAGCAGGAACTGAGATTATCCTGAATCTTATTCGCCTATCGATTATTGTTTCGGTTAATCTTGTTGTTACGGTTTTCAGTACTGCTTCGATTGCTATGCTATTGTGATTATATTTGTGGTTTCGAAGTTCTTTTCGTACTCATTGCTGCCTAGCTATATAGTATAGAGCATGCACTGCTTAAGTATATGGGTAAGGGTCCAACGCGTCTGTAGTAGTCTCTGGTATGAAGTTGTTTAGTATATTGTATAGAGTATAGGGTATAATATGTAGTTTCGACTACAGAGTACACGGTAGTGCGTGGTATAAAGTATATATAGTTCAGACCGTATACAGTATATGGCTTACAGTACATCGATCATATCCATAGTATATTCTACATCGTATATCGTAAATGCCTTAGTTCATAGCATATGTAACGCACGTGCGCGCGTCGGCACACGCATAGGTGTGTAGATAGATGGGCATTTACGTGTGCCTGAGTCTGTGTATGTACATGCACCAACGGTCCAACGGTTGTTGTTTGCTGAATGGTCTCCCTGTCGCTGCTGTGAAGCACGGGTTGTGGATGGTTCGGGGGCGCCGAGATGTCCTGCAAAGACCCTTGAAAGCCTCTGAGCAGCACCAACCAAACCTGAACTACCGAGCAGCCATGAAAACTTTATCAAGAAGGCATGGCAGCCACGCATAGAGAAGCCTTCTAAAGCCAAAGACAAAGAGTAAGTGTTATTCCCTCACCAACAGCAGATCATGTTTTCCCCAAGGCCCTCCCCCCCACCGGTGCCCCGCCGGTCAAGTAATCAGCCTAACCCCTAAACCCCTAAACCCCTAAGCCATCCTTAGAGTGAGAGGATAAGGGAGACCGACCCACTGGACGGCCAGAGGCCGACGACGAGCTCCGGCTTGTGGTTAATCCCTGGGCATTAATAGGTAGAGTAATGCTTGCGGGCATCATGTAGTTGAGCCATATGGGTGGTTGTCAAAATTATGATCCCTTTTGGGGTCCCTATTATAATACGGCACCTATTATTTAGGGTACCCCAAAAAGGGACCTTAATTTTGACAACTACCCATACAATGAGGAACCCTAGGGAAAAAAACATGGGGTTGTCTTTCTTTTATACTAGGGGTGTCGGAGTGATAACTGCTCGGGTGTTTGTGGGTCCATGCCGGTTCATGGCTTAGGGTTGAGTGTCGGATTTGGGATTGAGGCTCGAGGGTTTAGAGTAGTAGTAGTAGTAGTAGTAGTAGTAGTAGTGAGCGTCATCTGGAAGCCTCAGTGTGTTCCTGATTGTAAGTATACTTTGCTAGCCCATGCCCTGCTCCAACTGCTGAGGCCTCCAGATTCCTCGTACAAAACCCCCTGTTGTAACCGTTATACGAACCCTGAAAAGCAACCCTGTAGAAAAAAGTATAAAAACCCTTGAAGCAGCCCTAACAGAACAGAAACCCTTATAGCAACCCTGTAGAAAAATATAAAAAACCCTTGAAGCAGCCCTAACAGGAGCTCTATTTATTCATGGCCCTGCATTTTGTTGTTGTGGTTCGTTGTCGGCGGCTTCCTGTATGTTCAGCGACCTTTGCAGTGATGCCTGGAGTTTTCATCGTGCTCGTCTTAACTGGTTGATGGAGTTTCAAGTTTTTAGGGGGACGACAAATATGAAGAACGTCATGATGATGATGGTGATGATGGCAGTGATGGTGGTGATGATGGTCATCATCATTATCATGCGGATGGTGATGATAAGGCAAGGATGTAGAGGGTGCAACATCGAACTGTGCTAGGCAAAGGCCTTCTGATGCTGAGGGAGGTGGTGATGACGAGGCTGATGACCATGATGGTGATGATGATCGTGGCAAAGACGATGAAGGTAGTTAGTGATGAAGATCATCGTGGCGATGGTCGAGAGGAGGGGGAGGATGCGTACTAGGATTAATGCCAGCTCTAGGAGCAGAACAAGACAGACAAAGATGTTTTGGGTGGTGACGACGACAATGAGGACACTCAGGTTCCCCATTCAGAAAGATTCTTCCGGCATCTAATCAGCTGCAAAGTTGGCGGACTTCTTGGTGAGAAGAAGGATCCTACATTGGCTTCTACTCTACACGCCCTAAGCCCTAAACCCCCAAAAGGACTGGCGCATCCCTGCGCGTGCAGCCGGTTCAAGCAGAAACCAAGGAGAAGGAGAGTGACAGCGACTTCGACACGGATTTCGAGTCCCTGTCCTCAGGAGCTCTTGGCTGCAACTTCAGAAGGTTTGAGGTTTGTGGGTTAGCAAAAGGTTTAGGGTTTTGAACTAATACTCAATCTACCCCAAAACCCTATTCTAGTTACGTGCATCGGCCAGTATGTTAAAGCCCTGAAAGCAACCCTTGTAGCAACCCCCCAAAAAGGATCCTTGAAGGGCCCCGAGGGGATTCTTCCGCTTGCCAGGACTGTCAGAGATCTCCGAGATTCCAGAGGCGAGTGGGCAGCACTTCAGTTTGGGCTCGACGGTGCTTCTGCCCTGCAGGCCTCAAACTCCACAACCTTGGTAGCACAGCAGCGAGTTTCGTCGTAGACCTGCAGCGGTACATAAGCCGTTGGATCGATGTCTGCTGCTGCTTGTCTTCGCGTTCCTGGCTCAAGCCCAGAAGTGCTGCCGCGAATTCCCCTCGAAAGTGCAAGAGCCAGAGTGGAAGAAGTCTGGCAAGCGTCATGGCAAGCCATTTGGAGCCCAACTCCATGACGACCATTCGCGCGAGGCCCCTAAATGGTGAGATGTTGGAGCTGCAGCTGTCAGACAGCGACCTCGCGGATCTGTGGACGGTGAGAGACCTGAAGAAACGCTTAGCAGCGGCTGACCCCAGCAGCCCCTGTCCCTTGACTGCCTCGCTGCAGCTGCTATCCTCTAGCTGCGCAACTCCTCAAATCCGCTACGCTAAGCCCAAGATAGACATCATGTATAGAATTATGTGCATATATACACATATATACATATATGTAATATTATATATATATATATATATATATATAAAATATATATATATATATACACATGTCACATGTATTAATTTTTTACATGCATATATATATATATAATAATAATGATGATGATAATAATAATAATAGTAATAATAAACATACCTACATTCCTTCAGTCCCGGAACCTCCGAAGCCCAGGTACCAGACTGGTCCACCTCGTTGGCCAAAATGGAGACCTGCAGGACGATGAGCCGAGTTTAGGGTTTAGGGGTTTAGGGGTTTAGGGGTTTAGGGTTTAGGGTTTAGGGGTTTAGGGGTTTAGGGTTTAGGGGTTTAGGGGTTTAGGGTTTAGGGGTTTAGGGGTTTAGGGTCTAGGGTGCTGCCCATGGCGGACCTTGCAAAAAGGCGGCTGGGGCTCGCTTTATAGGTTGTTGGGTTTATGCTGTTCAGGGGATTTCAAAGGATCTACAAGGGCATGGGGGCTTTCATAAGGGATCTACAAGCAGGCTTTTGGGTTTAAGGGCTTGGGAAGGAAGCGTTTCGGGTGGGTCATTAGGGCTGGTATTGAACATACGAAGAGCATCTTGCGCTGAAAGACAGCCAGATTGTGAGCTGCAGTACATCTTGACATCCTGGATGTCGTTGCCACAGATTCGAAATGCTCTAGAGGACAAGGTGATTCCAGAGGGTGTGTGGCCGAATGCCGACGAGCGGCACCAGCCCTGGACACTTCTTGCAGGGCCCGTTGCAGAGCTGGAAGACCAGATACGACGACGACACAGACCGCCTGACAGACGAGATCATGATGCTTCAGTTGTGCTGATGGATGCTTGGGCCGATGCCCTACTCAGCCGACCAATCGCACGTGTATTCGCAGAGACTCCGAGCATGCTGACGGACATGTTTGCTTTCGGCCGGTGCCTCGAGGAAAGCCACTTCCGGGGAGCTGGATAGACCGTTTTCGCGAAGTCGCAGAGCATGTGGTTGCGCTCGTGGAACCGGAGACTGTGCAACGCTGCTTCGCGACGCCAAACCGAGAAACTCAAAAGCTTCTGTGGGAACCTTGGTGTATTCCAAAAAGTTAACTTGTCGTTGCCTCTGCATTTTGTAGCATGAGATGACCTTTCACGCAATGTTCTATCAGTGTTTTCTGAGTAAGACGCAACCAGGAAAGCGTGCGGAAGAAGCAGCCTTTCCGCGCCAGGGAAAGCATTGGGGGCTGGGGGGCGGCCGACTGCCTTTGTGAGCTTCTGAAAAAGGGCCTTCCTCGATGGTGCTGGGCTGGCAGCATCCCACCTTTCCACGACAGCCTGCTCCAATATATCTTGGAACCCACTTTTGCTGCATACCCTCCACACCGTGGAGACAAAGATGAAGGGCAGACTTTGCATCGCCGTAGCCGAGCGCCATACTCTTGAGGAGCTGTGCTACCAAAACTCGGGGGGGCGCTCCGCACTCCACTATGCCACTGAATGCGTCCCAACCTTTCCCCACCCTCCAGCGCAAATCTACAAAAAGGTGCGGGATGTAATCAGGGATAGCATGGTGCAGCGGTTTAGAAGCGAGACCGGCGAGACAAGGCCAGTACAGAACCTGGCCTCCATCTTGCACACTCTGCAGAGTGAAGCACGTGCTTGCGGTTTTGACCCCAACGACGATTATACCTATAGTCTCCATTGTAGTTCCTTTTTTTGGTTAACCAAAATCTCCATTATAGGTTCCTAACCATAAAATTAAACTGGATAACCAAAAAAGGAACTACAATCGAGACTATAGGTAGGGACCGAAACATTGAGGCAATTGATTACTCTCGCTGGATGTAGACGACGTTAGGTTTTCTGGCATACTTGGCATTTGCCTTTGACTGTCACGCTCTGGACCTACATTGATAAGTGTCGGCTTTGATATGTGACACCTAACTGCTGTCAGGACCACCAGGCTGCTAGATTCTAGCCATCATGTCGGTGACGAAGAGGCCATGAGCTTGTACTGCAAGTCCGGCTTTGCCCCTGCAACTTAGAACCTGAAAGCCCTAAAGCCGAACGTTCAAACCTCAACCCCCCCCCACACTCTCAGCCTGAGCGCCAGTCTCCTGAGGGCCCAACTTCCGCCAACAGCTCGGGCCCAACTCCAGGCTCTTTCAGCGTTTAGGGTACCGCCTTGAACCTGAGAACCCCGGCTCGAAAGGGCTTCAGGGTTTGGGAAAACCCTAAATCCTAAACCCTAAGCGCTTCAACGAGATTTAAACTTAAACTCCACGAGGAGTCATGGGCAGGATGCTTGGTGGGAAGACTGGCGTGACTGGTCGGAGTCTTGGTCCTGAAAAAGGTAGAGGCTTTGGACTTAGGGTTGTGTAAGGGTTCTATGAGGATGCAACACGGGTTCTATTATTAGGATTCTACAAGGGTTAAATGAGCGTTCGAAAAGATTCCGTATAGAGCTTTGGCTTTGCGGGTCAGGGTTTAGATTTCAGGTGTTAGGTTTGCAGGTTCTAAGACTGAAATGGAGGTTTGAGACGGAGGGTTGAGGGCTTTCGGTTTGGAGCCTGCCCTGCGGGAGAGGTTGAGATATCCGCCTAACCCTGAAACCATACAGTCTACGCTTAACGCCTTCATGGTGGTTCTTGCACTGTGTGTTTACGACGAAAAGCTGGTGCTTGAGTTGTAGGGAGCCGCGAATTATCTTTGGAATCGTGAGTGGCGCTGCAACTCGCATACAGAGTTTAGGTTTATGGCTTGATGAACGTGCTGGGGACTGAGCATGAAGGGGCCGAGGCAGACGAAAGATTCATAAGAGCAAAATGATGATGGTGAAAGCTCGTGCGCTGATCTTGATGTTGCCACAGGATTAAGAGTTTTGGTTCGCCATCATGAGGACGAGGAGGTAGGGGAGGGAAATGATGTTGACGAGGCTTTCTGGATTGACAACGGGCCCTCCCAGCACTGTTCTTGTTTCGCCTCCCCTCCCATGTATTGCCCGATAAATCCTCAAAGTGCACTGAACGAAGGACAGTTCCGGCTGGTGGTCAAACGGCTGGGAGTGGCATGACCATCGATCTGAGTGGCAAGGAGGCCGCGGCCCTGCGTGGCATCTGGAAGCATGGCAATAGCTGCTAGCCTAGCATGGGCACGTGGAGCCCTGAAGCTCAGCCTTTCTCTTCAGCGTCCCATCCAGGAGCGTTCTGGCTGGAGGGGGGGGATTCCCTAACATGCATGCGCTGCCCAGCAAACTTTGCCAGAGCTGCAACAAGAGCAGCAATGGTAGCAATACTGGTGCCAACGAAATGGTACGAGTTGACAACTCAAAGTTCGCGAAGCAGCATTTCTTCGCCGCTCGCCGGAGCTGCGAGCATTGGCGACATCCATTCTTCCCCCGAGCTCTTTTTCTGTTGAGTCGTCTGTCCGCCCCTGCGCCCAAGAGCTCGGGAAGGAAGCCCCTTGCATGTCTCGCATAAGGGCTGAGAGCAATCTATGGGATCTGCCCTCGTTTCACTAAGCAACGAATTAGCTGTCGAGAAGATGAGGAGATTTCATGGCCGGCAATCGCGAGCGCGGTCAGTTCAAAAATGCGTCGCAGAATGCAACCCCAATATACTTGATTTCTCTGCTGCCTCGCTAGCTTAGGATACTGCTTTGTACTCTCAACTGACCCTTACTGTGTTCTTGCTGCTGACAGGTTCTGCTGTATACCAACACTCTTGCTCAAGTGCTGTTGCAATTTCTCTTCGCATGTGCAAGAGCAAGATAACTGGAAGAAGTTCGGCGCGCGCATCATGGCAAGCTGCTCGGAGCCCAACCCCATGATGACGATTCGTGCGATGCGCCTAAATGGTGAGCTGCTGGAGCTGAAGCTATCAGACAGTGAGCTCGCGGATCTGCGGACGGTGAGGGACCTCAAGGTACGCCTGGCAGCGGCTGACCCAAGCAGCCCTTGTCCCTTGGACCGCCTCAGGCGGAGTCCATACCTTCTGCTGGACTCCCAAAGCAGCCGCTACTGTATCCGCTATCCGCTATCATAAACCCAACTGGTGCCTTCCTTCAGCGTTGAACCACGCAAAAACACCCCAAACCCTAAATCCCGAAATCCCTAAACTCCGAAGCCTACTTTAAACCAGTAGAACACATACACCATAGCTGCTATAGCTTATGCTATATAGGTGTCGAATTCACCTAGACCCTCCATCTACCCTCTATTCGACCCTAAGTGCCTCTTATTTGGGACCATATATACCCCTATTTGAGGGTACAAGGAGGGTCCTGGTACAGGGGTCCTTTTAGTTTAATAATTACCCATTACCCTAAACCCTAAACCCCTAAACCCTAAACCCTACACCCGAAACCCTAAACCCGAGCTATATAATGTCCAAGGCGCCAGACTGGTCCGTCTCGTTGGCCCAAACGGAGACCTCAAGGATGATGAGCCGCTGCCCATGGTGGACCTTGCAAAAGGCGGCTGGGGCTCGTTTCCTTTAAGGGTTCCTTTAAGAGATCTATAGGTTTCCTTTAAGGGTTCCCTTAAGGGTTTGTTTTTTTTTTTTTTTTGGGGGGGGGGGTTAGGGTTTGGAGTTTAAGTTTTTCAGGATTTAGGGTTTGGGGTTTTATTTGGGCTTTAGACGGTCATGTAAGTCTCGGGCTCGCTTAGTCCCGTTTTTTTTTGTAGGGCTTTATTCAGCTTGGTAGAAGAGTAGGTAACCTTTAGCCTCCCTGGGGCAGTACAACCCCCCACAAACTCCGAAAGGCCAATCCCCAGGTTTCCCCCAGGATACTGGACAAGTCTAAGTAAACGTTTTTACAAGGTTTAGGGTTTCGGGTTTAGTATTCTTGCAGGGGTTCTGTCAGTATGACTTTGGGACGGAGTTTTTTCGGATAAAGGCTTCAAGTTTTTGGGGGTCGAGGCTGTTGAAGCGCTTCGGATGGTCTTGAGGTTGGGTTCTTATATCAGGTGTCGGTTTGGGATAACTATTAGTTTCCCTTAGTGTTTGATAAAGAGCCCTAACAGTTTGGGGACTGTTGAATTCGACACCTACCTATAGTCTCCATTGTAGTTGTTGTTGTTGTGGTAAAACACGTCAACCTGCTCCCGAAGGTAGTTTAGACGCGCACCGGCGGAGGCCCAAGTGGCCAAAAGAAGAATGCTGGCGGCCCGCAGTGTGTTGAACAGATTGGGTCTTCACCAGCAAAACCAGGAAAATTCCCTCGGCTGTGGTTCCCTCAAACAGCAGCCAGAGGTG
>BGNK01000494.1:92098-198181 GCA_003297005.1 Symbiodinium sp. clade A Y106 | reverse complement strand
TGCTCGGCTGTGGTTGGGACGGCGAAGCCTTGGGGGCTACGCGCGTAGCCCTCTCCGTAGGGGTCGTAGGACGGTCAGCGACTTCCCGGCGCTGGTGCGCGACCACATAGTCCGGTGGTGCAGAAGATGCCAGTGAAGCACGTCGTTCGGGTACAACTCTCTCCTCCGGCAGGAAGTGCACGCCTTGGGCTTCGAGGGCCGCAGGAGTGCTCTGCACATCACGAGCCTGCAGGTTGGCGGCAGAAAGCGGCGACTGCAGTTCGGTCTCAGGCTTCGGGTGAGGGTCCTCAGCGGTGTTGGGCAACTCCTCCATGGCAGCCCCCTCAACTGCCACGTTGGAGCCGCCGTCTCCTCCATCCGGTGGACGAACAGGACCGGCAGCGGCTTNAGGCTTCGGGTGAGGGTCCTCAGCGGTGTTGGGCAACTCCTCCATGGCAGCCCCCTCAACTGCCACGTTGGAGCCGCCGTCTCCTCCATCCGGTGGACGAACAGGACCGGCAGCGGCTTGTGCACGGTCTCTGCGCCTCTGCCGCTTGTCGCGGCGCTTCTTGGCTCGAGCTTCCCGAAGTTGCTCGGCCAGGGCCTCACAGTCGCCAGGAAGTCCTGCAACTGCGGTGCCAGTGTGCTCCTCGACGATCCTTGTCGGTGTGGCCTTGGCAGTCTGTTGCAGAATTGCAGTTGTGACTGCCGCGGCCACTGCCGCAACGGTCCGGCGTGGAGCTCCCGACTGGCATGCCGCCTTCACCGCCGCGGAGATCCACGCGGCATGAGGGGTCGACATTGCGCTCCTATGACAGAGGTACACCTAGGGTGCAAGGCGGAGAGGCCTACCTCAACCTGCTGTCGCTCGAGCCTTTCTCCATTGTAGTTCCTTTTTTTGGTTAACCAAAATCTCTATTATAGGTTCCTAACAATAAAACTGGATAACCAAAAAGGAACTACAATGGAGACTATAGGTAGTACATAGGGCTCATGGGTTTCAGGTCAAGAGGTTTCGGGGTCACGGTTCGATGGTGACGACTTTCAGGGGCCCAGGCGACGGTGTGGGCTTGAACAGGGTTTTTGGTGGGTGCTCTTTACAATTAGGGGTGCTTTATGTAGGTGCCAAGAGCATGTTGTGCTGAAAGACAGTCAGGTTGTGAGCTGCAGTACATCTTGACATCCTGGATGTCGTTGCCAGAGATTCGAAAGGCTCTTCGGGCTCTAGGTGGCAAGGTGATTCCGGAGGGTGTGTGGCCAAATGCCGACGAGCGGCACCAGCCCTGGACACTTCTGGCAGAGCCTGTAGCAAAGTTGGAAAGCCAGATACTACGACGCACAGGGGATTTCGATTCTTCACTGGTGCTGAGGGATGCTTGGGCCGATGCCCTACTCAGCCGACCAGTCGCACGCGTTTTTGCAGAGACTCCGAGCATGCTGACGGACATGTTTGCTTTCGGCCGGCACCTCGAGGAAAGCAGAGTTCGTGGTGCTCTTTGCTGGATAGACAGGTTTCGTGAAGTCGCAGAGCATGTCGTTGCGCTCGTGGAACCGGAGACTGTGCAAGGCTGCTTCGCGACGCCAAGCCCAGAAACTCAGAAACTTCTGTGGGAATCTTGGTGCATTCTAAAACAACTTGTGCCTGCCTCTGCTTTCCGTAGTATGAGAGACCTTTCACGAAATGTTCTATCAGGGTCTTCTGAGCAAGATGCAGCCAGGAAAGCGTGCGGAAGAAAAAACCCCAACGCGGGACGGGAAAACTTGGCGGTTGGGGGTCAGCCGGCTGCTTCTGTGAGCTTCTGAAAAAGGGCCTCCCCCGATGGTGCTGGGCTGGCAGCATCCCGCCTTTCCACGACAGCCTGCTCCAGTATATCTTGGAACCGACTTTTCGTCAACACAGTCAGCACTTCGCAGACAAAGATGAAGCCCAGGGCAGACTTTGCATCGCCGTAGCCGAGCGTCTTACTCTTGAGGAGCTGTGCTACCAAAACTCGGGGGGGCGCTCCGCACTCCACTATGCCATCGAATGCGTCCCGAGCTACTACGCCATTGAATGCGTCCCAAGCTTTGCCAACCACCCTTCAATGCAAATCTGGAGAGAGGTGCGTGATGCCATCAAAGACAACATGCTGCAGCGGTTTAGAGCCGAGACAAGGCCAGGGGAGAGCCTGTCCTCCGCCTTGCAGTGTCTGCAGAGAGAAGCACGCGCTTTTGGTCTTGAGGACTACTACGACGACGACGATAATTATTGTCATTTCCATGACGTAATCGTTTCATTCGACGAGCATCTCACAAGCCTGACAGGGGAGGGATGCTTGCCTTCGTTGACACTGGATGGCTATGCGCCCGCGGACATTGCAGGGACATGGAGGAGTCTAGAGTTAGGGACATGAACGCGGGGAGCATTATTTTAGCTGTGTTTGGAGCTTTTCAGTGCCATATTACGAATTTGTGCAAAATAGGGGTACTGAAAGTCAGAGTTCGGAAATGCTGGTCTTAGGAACACGCAGGTGGGAAGACCATGTGCGGTTCGTGATGAGAATAGCTCTTCTCATGTACGGTTTAGGGTTTCGGCTTTGATACCTGTTACCTACCGCCAGAGAGTGTCACTTGTTCTGACAAATAGCCCCTACAACGGGCGACTTTCAACCCTAAATCCTAAGCCCTAAACCCTTCGCTCGACACTTCCATCCCGAAACACCCGCACACCCTGACCCAAACTGTTTGGGGTTGGGGGACTGGGTTTAGGGTTCTAAAGCTCTGCCTCCCTGAACCCTGAAAGACAAACGTCTCAGACTCTCAAGGGCTTTTGCGGTTTCACGCCGAGGGTTGAGGATTAAGGGTTTAGGGCCTGGGCTTTGGGTTTCAGGGTTTAGGGTTTAGGGCCTGGGGTTGGGGTGTTTAAACCCTAAACCCTAAACCCTTTTAGGGTTTCGGGTTTAGGGCCTCGGGCATTTTAGGGTTTGGGGCCCCCTATCTCCAGGAGGAGCCATGGGCAGGATGCTTGGCGGCCAGGCTATCATGGCGGGTCAGAGTCTTGGTCTGAAAAAGAACCCCTACCTTAACCTACCAAAACCTACAAAAAAGTAGGGTCCCTATAAATTCCATATTAGCGTTTATAATAAGAACCTACAAAAAAGTAGGGTTTGGTAGGTTAAGGTAGGCCCTTAAACCCCTGAACCCCTAAACCCTAAACCGCTAAACCCCTAAACCCTCAAAGCCTAAACCCTAAACCCTAAGCGTTTGGGATTCCTCTTGCAGGTTCCGTAAGTCATGAGGCAGGGCCTCGATATAAGATAATCGTCGAGTAGGTTGTTAGTGGTAGGGTAGGGGCCCTTGAACCTTTTCGGGCTACGGGACACTGGAGAAGTAGGTTATAGTAAGACTTGCCGGATACCCTAAACGCCGCATCCCGAACATCCCGAACTCTGAAACCCTAAACCCCACATGCTAAACCCTGAACCCCTAAACCCTAAACCCCCAAACCCCTAAACCCCAAATGCTAAACCCTAAAACCCTAAACCCTAAACCCCCAAACCCCTAAACCCTGGAACCCTTATAGTACTTCCTTGTACGAGCAGCCTAAGAGCTTTAGTTGGCTGCTTCAACGGGGCTCGCGTGGTGATTTGGAGGATGTATGGTTTTGGGCCGTTTAGGGTTTATAGGGTTTATAGGAATAAACTTTAGGGGTTTAAGGGGGTTTAGAGTTTAGGGATTTGGGGTTTTGGGGTTTACCGAGGATGTATTCATACCTGGTTCAACTCCGACATCGGCTTCTATAGGGGCCTAAATAATTGCCAGTACTGTTTTTGGGTTCCCTGTTGTAGCTGTAGTAGAATCTGCCCCAAGGCCTTATTGAAGTTATTCAGGCCCTCATATTCGTCCGTGGGGTTTGGGTTTGGGGAGGTTCCCTCCTTTGAGCTTGCGCAGTTGTACTGAGCCGTGGATGATCTTCGAATTTGCGAGGGGGCCGGCAAGTCAGGTTCAGAGTTTAAGGCCGATTCCTAGAGGAGTGTAATGTAGGGGCCTTAATAATTCGAATGGGGTTTTGGGGCCCATTATACTATGAATATAATAAGGACCCCCCCCCCAAAAAAAAAATAGCATTGGCAAATTATTCAGGCCCCTGTAGTAGTGATGGTGATTGTGGTGATGTTGCCACAGTCTTGGGGTTTCGGGTATGATTGTGGTTATTTCGACGATGAGGATGAGAAGCAAAAGGAGTGCAACGATGATGACATTGACAACCCGACGCAATGTGCACAAGCCCCAGTTTGGTCTCAGCTCGGGTAAGAAAGGCTTTTAACAGACCATTGTCCCTGCGGCGTCATCTGTGTTTCGCCTCCCCTTTCCTGTGTTGCCCATTGAAACCGCAAAGTGCATTGAACGAAGGACAGTTCCGGATGGTGGACAGGCGGCTGGGAGTGGCACCACCATCGATCTGGGTGGGAAGGTGGCTGCGGTCCTGTGTGGCAGCAGGGAGTATGGCAATCGCATGAGCAAGTCACTTGGAACCCCGGAGCCGAGGGGATTCCCCAATAACATAGGGGCCTAAATCATTACCAGTACTGTTTTGGGGGGTCGCTTATTATAATGAAAGTATACCTATAGTCTCCATTGTAGTTGCTTTTTTGGTTAACCAAAATCTCTATTATAGGTTCCTAACCATAAAACTGGATAAGCAAAAAAAGGAACTACAATGGAGACTATAGGTATATAGCATAAGCTATAGCAGCTATGGTGTAANCAAAATCTCTATTATAGGTTCCTAACCATAAAACTGGATAAGCAAAAAAAGGAACTACAATGGAGACTATAGGTATATAGCATAAGCTATAGCAGCTATGGTGTAAGTCATATGTCATACACTATGGGGGGTTGCTTATTATAATGAAAGTATATTATACACCAAAACCCTATTCTAACTATGTCGGCCCCTATATTATGCATGTGCCACAGCCCAGCAGGCGAGGGCCCGAGTCCGAAAGCCTGAGAAAGCAGCTGTTGCGTACGATGCAGAACTTAGTAGCGTAAAGAACCCCTAAACCCTAAAAACCCTAAACCCTAAACCCTAAACCCTAAAAGTGAGCTTTAATCTAGCTGTTGACTGTTGGGCCGTATAGTCAGTATAATCGTTATTGTACCCTAAGGGTCTAAGTACCTAATAATCATATACTCTCCAAAACAGTAACCTACAAAACTACTATCATAAACCCGAGTAGTCGATTATTGGGTCCTTTGGACCCTTAGGGGTAGAGTAAAGTGAGCTTTAATCTAGCTGTTGACTGTTGGAATCAGTATAATCGTTATTGTAGAATCCCAAACTGAAGGAGTTACCGGACAAATAAAAATAAGACCAGAGCTCAAGGCAGTCGGTGGGATCTTCCCTCGTTTCACTCAGCAATTCGGTGGCGACAAGCTCTGGCGATCTGAGTCCAGCAATCGAGTGCCTGGTCGGCTAAAAATCAGGGGAACCTTATTTTGCGGTCCTTCTGATGAGGATCCTATCATTTAGGGTACTATATTAGGGCACCACCACCACCACCGCCGCCACGACCCTACAGTCGAGAGGCTCTTTGATTTTGGGTAGCCCAACGCAAGCAACTCTCACGCAGCAGCTCACATGTGAATTTGCGAAGAACGAACCAAGAGTTGGCTGTGAAGACTTGGCAGCCTCAACAATGCACTCCAATAGACACACCTACTCTGTGAGTTTGTTTCTAGAGAACTGGAGCTTGGTGTCGCATCACTTACCTTTGGTTAGTAGGGAATGGAGGAATGGGGGACAATTATAACTACTATTACTACCATTCTTCCATTCCCTACTAACCAAAGGTAGGATAAGGTCCACAAGCCCTAGCACTAAATATCTGACATCCAGACCCTGCGCCTTATGCCCTCGCCCTGAACCTTGAACCGTCTTGAACCCTAAGCCCTAAACCCTAAACCCTTTTTGTGTAAGCCTCTCGGGACCTTCGGGCGCCGTAGAAAAGGAGCTAAAGCAAAGCCCTAAGCCCCAAACTCAAATGGAAGCCCGCCCCGGAATTCAGCTGGATCCGAGTCCGCGATCCAAAAACTAAACATGAGACTTTCGGAAGATGGCGATCCTCCAAAAACAAGGATGCAGCCCAAGGGTTCAGCGTTTAGCAGTTAGGGTTTGGGAGTTAGTGGGGTTTAGTTGGGCTTTGGTTAGGCTTTTTGGTTTAGTAGGGATCACAAGTGAACCCTGAACCAAAAACCCAAAACCCAAAGCCCTAGAGCCCTCGCTTAAAGGGCCGCCGATCTCCTACCCCTACTCCTACTCCTACTCACACTCTTTCTACTGCTACTGCTACTACTACTACTACTACTACTGCCTCGCCTCCCTGCAAGGCTATCCTCCAGGAATCATCCAGCGAGTCCTCCAGCAGCTCCGTGGCAGAACGACGCCGTCCTGGAAGGTGCTTTTGAAGGGTATGTCTGTTCTCATTGCCCAGAGAACCCAATACCCCTTAATTAAGGAATATACCTTAAATTATAGAGGCCTTAATATTGTGATTTAAGGTTTAACAGAATGGGTTTAGGATGGTTTGGGATCCAGGCTAGAGGTCTAGAGTTTTCAATGAGGGTGGACCCAGACCTTCCAAAATCCCTTACTTAAGGAATATGCCTTAAATTATAATAGGATCCCTAATATGAATTAAGGTATATTCCTTAATTAAGGGATTTTGGAAGGTCTGCGGAGAAGGGTTCAGGCTTTTGGGTTGTAATTGTGCGGCTGTGTGAAGGTGTAAGTGAGTGAGTGATTGAGGGATTGAGTGAGTGAGTGAGTGAGTGAGTGTGTGTGTGTGTCTGTCTGTGCTTCCGAAGTAAGTAAGTGAGTGAGTGGGTGGGTGTGGATTGAGAGGGGGTTCAATTGGATTTAGCCAGGTTTTCGACGATTTTCAATGGTTTGCGATGGGCTGGGGCAATGCCTGTGAAGTCATGCCATATACCCGAGCTAAGCTTAGTCTTCTTGTTTGAAGCACAGTTTTTGTTTAAGGGGCCTTGGGCTGTCTGTGTTGAGCGGGAGCATTTAACGTTTGAGGTTCAAGCATTTGAGGGTCGCGGCTACAAAGTTTCGTACTTGTCGCAACTTTTTTGGCGGCAAACCCTAAACCCTAAGCCCTAAACCCTAAACCCCTGGGGAGTTAGGATTTCTAACGGTCCATGGAGCTTTCTAAGCGGCGACGGACCCTTGAGGTCGGTCTGAGAGCTTTGTTGCGGGTTAGGGCTCGGGGTGTTTAGGGTTTAGAGAGTGGGGTTTAGGGGTTTAGGGGTTTAGGGTTTAGGGGTTTAGGGTTTAGGGTTTAGGGTTTTGAGTGTCGATGGTGTAGGGTTTTGGGGTTTAAGGATTAGGGTTTAGAGTGTTCTAGAACAGACCGGGAAAGATCCTTTATAGAGCCTTTAAATCACCGTCACCGGCATAAAGTCCTACGAGATCACTAGCTGAACCCATAGCAGTGTGATTCAACTTAGGCCCTGTTGGATGTGATGGGAGTTCCAGTCGCTGGAGTCTCTGGAGCAGTGGGTCCTTTTAGTGCGTGGTTCACAGTCTTGTTTGTAGGGTGTGTTCTAGGGATTTTAGGGCTTTAAGGATTGTTGACGAGTGTATGGTTTGCAGCTTAGGGCATTCGGGGTTCAGGATAGTTGAGGGTCTCGGGGTTTAGAACGTAGGAAGTCTGTGGAGAGCAGGCTAAGCCTTTTTCTCCTAACGTCGCAAAGTCCTGAAGCCTGGAATGCAGGAGGGTGGTATTGGCCTGGTCCGCGCCGGGTGCCAGCCTGGAGGCAATGGTTCCCTAAACCCCGAGCGCGAACCCTATAAAGCTCTTCAAGAACCACCGGTTCCCTAAACCTTTATCTATCACACCTTATAAAAGCCCTTTCAGAACCCCCGGAATGTTCCTCCTTGAATCGCTTGAGGAACCCCGGCGACACCCCTTGACCGCAAAAGAATGTTCAACCTTAGAACCCGAACCTTACCCGAACCTTAGGCTCCATATCCGCAACCCTCAAAATGGAAAAAGCATCCCTTGTAAAATCCAAAAGGACGCATTACTGTAACCCTTCTGGCAAGAACTAGTAAGCCTTGCAGCAGTACTTAACCCCGAAGCCCCCAAACCCCCAATGCAGCGAAGGAAAACTTAACATGCTAAAGGCAAAACACCCGACCCTAAATCCTCAAAGGAACCCTTAAAGGACCTACGTGCTAGAGCCCTCAACCCGAAAACCCTGCACCCTTAACCCAACCACCTCACCGCCTGAACCCTCCCCAAGAGCCCTTCAGCCCTAAACCTTCCAAACAACCCTAAACCCCAGAAACCCTCACAATAGCGACCCTTATCGACCCCTTTGAAGGAAACCCCTAAACCCTAAACCCTAAACCCCAAACCCTAAACCCTCAACCCTAAACCCTAAACCACCCCAAAACCTTTTAGAAGAACCCTAAGCCTCCCAAGAACCCTAAGCCTCCCAAAAGCCCCGAAACCCTAAACCTTCCTTGGAGGTTCATGGGTAGCTATAAGGGTTCCTTTAAGGCCCCCTTTAAAGGGATCTATAGGGATTTTATAAGGGTATAGGGGTTTAGAGTTTAGGGTAGTTATAAGTGGGGTATATAAGTCAGGTAATAGGAGTTATAACTATAGTTACCCTACTTTTAACCCCACGTATAACTACCCATGAACCTCCAAGTAAACCCTTTAAACCCCCGTCGCAGGACACGAGCCGAAGCTTCCAAAGCCTCGGCGCGCCCACGCCGCGGCGGAGTTTGGTGCGAAGGCTCGGCGGAATCTCCGGGTTTCTGAGTTCCTTTGCGGGCTCCTTGGGTTTAGGGTTTAGGGTTTAGGGGTTTAGGGTTTAGGGTTTAGGCTCCTTGACAAGTTCGTTGAAGGGCTCCTTTAAGGATTCCTTTTCGGGGTTCCATTAAGGGCTCCTTTACAGGATTGTTGGTTTTGGTAGTGTAGAGTTTTCCAGATGTTCTGGGCGCTTACAGGGATGCTACAAGGTCCTTGACGGGCTTTGTTCGGCAAGCCACATAAAAATTAGCAGACCTTCTACAAGCTGACCCAGAGTAACAGATTTGTTGATGTGCGCCCAGAGCTTCGAAGTCAAACCCCAAACTAGACTAGGTCAAACGTATATGGGCCGATCTTTCGCAAGCTTCTTTAGGATCCCAGGGTGCCAGAACGCTTCTTAAGGGACTTCTGTAAGTTAGTTGTAAGTTAGTTGTTTTATGGTTTCAATTTTTTTGGGAGCCAGAAATTCGTGTAGGAGCATTTGAGTTCCCGAATATACTCACGGTATAGATTTGAAGCATCCTTCGATGTCTAAGGCTTCTAGATTGTGCTTAGGCCATATATAACATTTTCCATTCCTAGCTACGAGGTGCTTATCCACAACTTGTCTTGAGGACCCTCTTTCGGCCAAGCCAATAAAGCTCGAAGCCCTCGACGGGGAAGTCTCAGACCAAAGAAGCTACAGCCGAATGAACCCCGCAAGGTGTCGACAAGGCACCAGAAAACCAGAAGTCATAAATCAAGAATACCCGACGTAACCCTAAACTTATAAACTTCGAACCATAAATCCAAAATGCACTATGCAAACCATTCCAAACCATAAATCCGGCGTACACCCCTGAAGCTCTATAAATCCGGAGTTCCTCAGGGCGCGTGTCCGCGGCACCCTCCGCCTCACCACCTCGGCCTTCCCTTCGGCGGCTACCGCCGCGCCTACGAAAGCGGCTGCCAACGGAGAACAGGCGGTTTTCCCTACCTTTGGTTAGTAGGGAATGGAAGAATGGTAGTAATATTAATCAAAATTGTACCGCATTCCTCCATTCCCTACCCATAACTAACCAAAGGTAAGTTATGGCGCACGGGTGAACCAGGGGTTTCGGCTTTCTGGGGGTTTCGGATTTAAAGAGGCTTCGGGGTTCTAGGGTTGCTAGGGTTCAGGGTGTAGGGGCCGGTGTGGTAGGGGTTTAGGGGTTTAGGGGTTTAGGGTTTAGGGGTTTAGGGGTTCGGGGGTGTAGGGTCTCCTTTGTGCCGGTTTTGTATGTGTTTCCACACTGAAGCATTGGGTAGCTAGTAGGTGTCCTGTCACCTACCATAATCAGGAATACAACCTCTGCTTGGCCAGCGGTCTCGGCAACTCTGAAGGCGTCTGTCCTTTTTGTGAATGCATGCACGCAGGAGTGCATGCGTATGTCTGCATGCGTCGGTCGGCCTTTCGTGTGAATTCAGGGAACCCGAAGCTCCAAAATCCCTGAGCCCTGAACCCCATTCACGGTCCCGGTGTACCATCTCAACCCTCAGAGAGCCTAATACCCCTTAATCAATGAGTGTGCCTACAAGGGGCTTAATGTTATGATTCAGGTATTCAAGGCGCATTCCTTAATTTAAAGGGTTTTGGGCTCTCTGGGACGTCAATTGCATTATGTTTCGAGGTGCGATTGCAGCTCCTGTCCGAGATGAAATTGGAGGTCGGTCCCACAGAAAGCTAAATGATGTTTTGCGTTGTTTTTTAGAGGGCTTAGAGTTTGGGGTTTGGGGTTTGATGTTTTCGTTGTTTTTCAACTTTTCAGTTTGATTGCAACTGTAGGGTTCTAACTATACGGTCGTCGAGCGTAGAGGGTTAATTCACGTTGTTGTTGCGGTTGTTACTGCACGGGGAGTTCATGCGAACTAGACATCCCTTTCGAAAGCTGTTCCTTCGGGTCTCTATTTTCGTGGTTCGTCTGTCGGGTTTGGGGTGCAGGTTTTACTACCTGGACCCCCGAAGTATGTAGAATAATAGCCTTTTATAGGTTTTGGGCCATTTTTTTTACCTACTTTGGGGGGTCTAGGTAGGCCCCTACTTGCTAAGTCCCTTGATCCTCTCAGTAGGCCCTAAACCCCAAACCCTATAGATCCCTTAAAGGGACCCTTATGATCCCTTTAAAGACCCCTATAGATCCCTTAAAGGGGTCATCAAAGCTGCCGTGGCAAGAGCGGTGCAAGTTGTGGAGGTCCTGAGCTCAGGGCTCCAGGGCCTTCACAGACGATCCAGCGAAGCCCTTATTGTACCTGTGGTATAATCCTAAAACCCAAACCCTGTTAAGGCCCCCTATATTGTGGTATAATCCTAAAACCTAAGCCCTGTTAAGGCCCCCTATATTCCTTATTGTACCTGTGGTATGTTCCTAAAACCCAAACCCTGTTAAGGCGGCCTATATTCTAGTCGGCATACTCAAGAGTCATGTATCGTAGAAAGCCATCCCTTCAAGCGGCCCCGCGGGGTCTGTCTTTTCTGCCTTTTCTGTGTATTCTCAGTGAGCGTGTGTGTGTGTGTGTCTCTGTCTGTGTGTGTCTGTCTGTGTGTGTGTGTGTTTCTGTGTGTGTGTGTGTTAGGCGTGTGTTTGTGGGGTGCAGGGTTTAGGGTTTCCAGCCACACAGCCCCAAAAAGGTTTCGCTACTTCAGCAACGGGAACCCACTTAGTGACTTGGGAACCAAAAGTAGCCCCGTGACCTGGGAACTACAAGTAGCCCCGAAATTCGACGCACTAAACCCTGAAGCCTGAAGCCGTCTTAACCCCTAAACCCATATGGGAGTTTCCGAAAATTGGGGGTACCTTATTTAGGGGTGCTTATAATAAGGATCCTACTATTTAGGGTACTATACTAGGGCCACTCCCATATAACACTCGAAACCATATCTCATCCCGTATTTAAAGCGTTTATGAAAACCCTCCAACACCACCGAAAACACAGTTTTTTAGGACCCCACTGTCCTAAACCCGAATTCCCCTCACATCTTAAACCCCGAACCCTAAAACCCTAAAACCCACGCCCTTTGCCCCTAAACTCTGAACCAAAGCCCCCTAAACCTTTTTTCGGAGTAATCTAGAAGCCTGAATGACCTCTATTCGTAGTACTTAACCCTAAACCCGAAACCCAAAACTCTAACCTCTGAGGAATACACCTCAATCATACTAGGGATCCTGCTATAAATACGGTATACCTATAGTCTCCATTGTAGTTCCTTTTTTTAGTTAACCAAAGTCTCTATTATAGGTTCCTAACTAACCAAAAAAAGGAACTACAATGGAGACTATAGGAAACTACGGGACACCTGCTATAAATACGGTATATTCCTTAACTACGGGACATAAAGCCTAAACCCTAAACCCTAAACCCTAAACCGAGCGGGGGGGGGAGGGATTCCGCAGGCCGCGCAAAGGGCTCGGGCCTATGAGGAGTCCCTGGAGGCCCTCTTCGAGGTTTTAGGGTTTGGGGTTTAGGGTTTCGGGTTTAGGGTTTAGGATTTAGGGTTTAGGGTTTAGGGTTTAGGGTTTAGGATTAAGGGTCTTAGTTTGAGCTACCTGGAGGTTCTAGAGTTTAGGGATTGAGGTTCCAGAGGGCTCTATTTGTAGGTTCATGGGTAGTTATAAGTGGGGTTATAAGTTCCCCAATAGGAGTTATAACTATAGTTACCCCAATTATAACCCCACTTATAACTACCCATGAACCTCCAAGTACCATAGTTCAGGGGTGTAAGGCTCGAAGGGTTTAGAGCTCTAGGGGTAAAGGCAAAGGCAAGATTCTTGAGGTTGATATGTCTTAGGTCTTGGGCTTTAAATAAGGCTTGTTGAATGATTTGTTCATGGGCCATTGGACTTCGGGCCTGTTGTGCCGGGCAGGGGTTTTGTGGAGTTCTTGGGGGGGGGGGGGCTATAGGCTTTTGATGCACGTTGTTTGGGGGCTTTTTGTGGAATCTAGAATCTAGAGGCTAGTTGAGATGCTTTGCATCAATACAGGCCTGTTGAGCGTGTTTGCCAAGGTTCTCAGCCTAAGATGTACTTGGGTAGTTATAAGTACTTGTAGAATCCCTACAGATCCCTTTAAAGGGACCCTTAAAGGAAGCCTGATAAGTACCCATGAACCTCTAAGTACGGACTGCCGATCTGCCAAACATTGCCAAACCAGAGCCCGGAGCCTGACATGCTACCCGATGGTCTCCGTTGTAGTCCGTTTTTGGGGGGTTTACCTTATTGGATCCTACATATAAAATCAGTGGAACCTAAAAAGGAACTACAATGTAGACTATAGATAAGTCTTAATCCGCTTGCCTTGTTGCTAGCGTTGGAAGAGTAACCAAACGCGACGGTGCTCCGAGCCCCGTAACACTGTAGATCTTTGGCAGACCCAAAACCCTAAACCCTATTTCAGCTCCTGGAATGGGGACCAACCCAGGACTCGGTCCCACCACCTTGACCCTCAATGCTCGACGTAGACCCTTCGCCGAAACCCTAAACCGTATGCCCTGCATCCAACATCCTCCCTGGCAGAGGCCGAGAGAGCAAGCTATGAAGCTGAGCTCGGGACCTAGAATTTCGAAATTGTCGTGAGAATGCATCGTGGGCATCATCATTGTCCTGAAACAGCAAAGTGCCCAAGCAAATGCCTCACGGTCAAGGTCTAGCTTCACACCGTCAGACTCGTTAGACGTCCGAAATTCACAGGAATTACTTGTACAGAAGTCTGTGCCCCAGTCCTTCTCATACTGAGTAGCGTTCCAAGAGAATGCCATGAAGTGTCCTGGTTCACGGAGCAGTTGGTACGAGTAGTACTAGAGGAGGAAGTAGTAGTGGTGGTAGCCAAAACCCCAAATCCTAAACTCACAAAACTCCTAAACCCTTAACCCCCCTACCAACACCAAAAAACCCTAAACTCGCGAAGCCTTAAACTCTAAACCGCCCTTCAACACCCGAAACCCTAAACTCCCTAACTTCACCGATGTCCCCTTTTGTGCCCTAAACCCCAAACTCCCTAAACCCTAAACCCCTCCCTCCTAAAATTTCACCGATGTCCCCTTTGCTGCCGATGTCCTGCTTTGAGGTTGGCTCGGAAAGCCCGCGAGGCGGAAGACTACCAGGCCCCCCGGGGATCCCCTAGTTAAAGGGGCCTTCCTAATGAGGATAGGGTTCCTTTAAAGGCCATGGATCCCTACTTAAAGGCTTACAAGGGGCCTTCTTACTGAGAATAGGATTCCATTTCAGGGGGTCCTACAATCATAGGGACGCTTAGGGGGGTAGGGGGGAGGGGGGTAGGGGGTCGTAATACCCATACTAAGGACTTGGTGAGCCCTATTTAAGGAAGTATAGTCCCCTACCCCCCCCCNCCCCCCCCCCCCCCTCCCCCTACCCCCCCAAAGGGTCCCTATGATACAATATGCGATACTTACGCCCTGAAGCTTCCCTTAAAGGTGCCTTAGTAATGAGAATAGTTGAATGGGGTACCTTTGACGGGGTCCTGCAAAGGGTTCTGCAAGGGGCAGTAGGGGTGTTGAAGGATATTATCGGGATTTGTGGGTATACTATACATTTTCGTACGTAGCGCAATAGAGGGGCCTTCTTAACTAGGGTTCCTTTACAGGTCTCTGCCAGGGTTGGTACAGGGAACTCTATAATTAGAAGAGGGCTCGTCTAAAGGGTTCTGCCAGGGCTACTAGACGGGCCTACCTAAGAATTGGAACAGGATTTTGGAGCATGTTGGACTGCATGGGTGGTTGTCAAAATTAGGGTCCCTTTTTGCCTAAATAATAGGTGCCGTATTGTATAGGGACCCAAAAAGGGACCCTAATTTTGACAACCACCCGTGTGATAAAGGCCGAGGGTCTTTCTCTAATCATCCGAATGCAAAGAACTTCATTTACAGTCCATCGCGCGCACAGACACCATCGCCACACGCACACACAGATATTTATTCATGTCAAAATACTCAAACATGTATACCTTTGGCACATATTGTATACATGTACATACATATATATATATGTATGTATGTACACGTGTGTATATACATATATATATATACACACACATATCCGCCATTTAGTGTATATGTAGAGTGCCAGCCACTCGGATGCTTATGCCGATGATGATGATGATTAAGACGAAGATGATGATGACGACCATGATGATGAAGATGATGATGATGATGAGGCTGACGATCACGACTATGACCATGATGATGACCAGGATGGTGATCCCAGCTATGCAGGGCCTTGAGGTGCAGGGTTTAGGGTTCAGGGCTTCGGGCTCATGGTATGGACTGCAGGGTTTCGGATTCTGGAGACACTGAACTTTGAAAGCTGAAGCCAGAAACCCTCGTGCTGAACTTGAGGTTTATTCTCCCTAAGGTGTTCAGGCTTTTACTGCCCCATTGCTGCAAGTGTACTTGAAATTTGGGCTTCGGGGTTTAGGATTTAGGGTACGTTTGCTCGCCGCCTCTCTTTGCTTACGCTTCGTGCAGGTATGTGTCAACTGTGGAGGGTTCGCAGGCACCACAAGGTTAGTCCTTTGTGATTCATGGTACCTACAGGCCTGAAGCCAAAGACAGCAAACTGAACTCTCCGAGCTCAACCCCCCTCAGCCCCAACCCTCAGCCCAAACTCCGAAGCAGAGCACAAGGAACTTCCCAATTCCCTTGTCTGGAGGCCATGACTTATTCGGAGCCCTTATAGTAACTCGAGCCCTTAGAGGAACCCTCAAGGGGTTAAGATCCCTTATTAGGAGCCCTTATCCCTTATCGACCCCCCTGTTTAAGGAACCCTTTAAAGGAACCCTCATAGTATCCCTTATAGACCCCCGCCCCCTCTTTAAGGAACCCTTTGAAGGAACCCTAAGGCCCCCTATATTAGTAGACTTCAAGGAACCCTCAAGGGCTAAGATCCCGCTGTCGCCATGGCAAAGCTCACGCGCCCCCACACCACGGCCACTGGGCTTTGGAGTACCATACTTTAATACTTTTTTCTTAAAGGAACCATTATGAAATAAAAGTTTATACTTTGTCTTAAAGGAACCATTCTGAAATAAAAGTTTATACTTTTTCTTAAAGGAACCATTATGAAATACAAGTTTATACTGTTTTCTCCCTGGTTACTTAAAAGCCCAGGCCACTGGCCAGCTCAGCCGTCAGAAGACGGAGCCAGGCTCGGAAGTTGGGGGCTCCTTATTATAGTTAATTATAGGGTTCCTGAAAAAGGGGTCAATAAGTCTTACTATAAGGGGCACTATAAGGGTTTAGTATGGGGGCCTTAATAATTACCTATACTATTTTTTGGGGGGGTTCCTGATTATAATTATAGTATAATGGGCCCCAGAACCCTATTCTAAGCACTAAGGCTCCTGGGGTTGCGCTTCAGGGATCCTTCAACGGGTTCCTGCAAAGGGATTTAGAAGGGTTCCTTTAACAGGGAGCTAGAAGGGCTCTTCTACAAAGTTGCTCTAAAGGTGACTGGAGGGTTGGGGAGGGTTTAGAGGTTTTGGGGCTTAGGGGTTTAGGGGTTTAGGGGTTTAGGGTTTAGGGGTTTAGGGGTTTAGGGTTTAAGGGCTTTAGGGTTTAGGGGTTTAGGGGTTTAGGGTTTGGGGTTTATCGTCTGATGGTCAACTCAGAGTGCAGATTGCCAAGCCACGCCAAACCGCACCCTCTAGAAATTGGAACCCTAATATTGGGACTTGAATAATCCCCAATATTTTGTCCCAAAGGTTCCTTCATATGCTTGCAATGAGCACAACATACCGCAAGCACTCTGTCCTATACTGCACTTTCAGATTTCATGAGGCCTGGCTTTGGGCCCTATATCGCGCCGCTCGGCGATGCCTCGACTGCGGGATGCTTCCTTGCTAGGGCTTGTTATAGGGTTCAGGATTTAGGATTGTGGGTTTAGGGATCTGGGCTGCTAATGGTCATAATATGGGTTGTAACAATAGTGGAGGGTTTAGTTTTAAACTGTGAGGTTGGCTTGATTGGTAGACAGGGTTGGCATAGGGCTTCAGGGTTTAGGGGTTTGCGGCTGACGATTTCAGACGGTTTCAGTTTTGACGTTCAGGGTGTTGATGGTTTTTGTTGGTTTATGGATTGCATTGCCGGTGAGTAGCAACACAGGCCGAAGAGTTTTGCGGCAGGGTACGACCGGGTACGATCAAGGATGTCGTGATGGAGCCCAGCTCTTGTAGACCCAAAAACGAAAACCCTAAACCCTATATTATAAACCCTAAAGAGGCTTCAGCTTTTTCCATGGCCAAGGCAGCGGCGCGTTGCAGCAGGCAGCGCAGAGCATGATGCTTGGTCAGAGCTCATAAAATCCTAGTTGACATTGAGGGGTTTAGGATCTCAGTTTAGGGTTTAGGATCCTAGTTTAAGGTTTTGGGTTGTAGGGTTACGGGTAGAAATGGTTCAGTGTTGCCGGGTTTGCTTGGGTCGATAGGGTGTCCAGGGTACACATGCGTGCATGCGTGTATACATGAAGGCTTAAATTCCACGCATAGACATGTCATGTAAATTCTGATTGTTTCAGGCGGATGCATACATAGGAACCAGCGTCTCATCCACCTCTCTGTCTATCCATCTTGACGTACATACGTGCACACCAGACATACCACCTACACCCACGTGTGTGTTCATCCGTGTTACTGTTGTGGTCTTCATGTGGTAGTTTTCGAAAATAGGTGACCCTCATAGAGTACCCTAAATAGTAGGATCCTTATCACAAGGACCCGAAAATACGGTACCCCTAATTTTCGGAAACTCCCATGTACTCGCGCCATGTCCATGTATCCTCAAGCTGCCAACCAAGAATCCCGACACCGGTGATGGTGATCTACGGGCCCTTCTCTGAAAAACCAGCTGCGTGGCTGCAAAGCATCTTATGCGGGAAACTAGCTAGGCCATCTAGGCCATCTAGGCCTTTGGGACGATTTCCGTTTGCCCCTATTAGCCTAGGCTGATCTTGTTAACGAAATTTGTTCAAAGGCTTTGATGGGCCAACCTAGGATAGCTGCCCTCAGGGTTAGGATTCAGGCTATAGGGTTTTATGGGTGTTTGGGTTAGGATAGGGTTGCCCGAATTCAAGTCCAACTCGAAACCCCAAAGCCCTAAACGGACCCCTAAACGCGATAAGCTCTGCATGGCTTAGGCCTTGCTGGTCCTAAAGCCCGAAAGCTCCGTGAGCCTTGAAGCCATAATATGGGTGGTTGTCAAAATTAGGGTCCCTTTTTGGGTCCTTATTATAATACGGCACCTAATATTTAGGGTACCCAAAAAGGGACCTTATTTTTGACAACTACTGTTGGCAAAATCCTCTGGAAGCCTCGACCAAAGCGAAAGCAGCAGACGTGTTTTTTCCGGCACTTGATTCAAACAAAACAGCAGACGTGGTTCTGGAAGTCTTCACGGCAAGTGAAAGCAGCAGCCGTGGCTTGGAGGGGCTTTGAGTCCGAAACCGACGTGCTTCTCGCTAAACCCCAAACCCCAAAACCCCTACATCCCCGCAAGCCGACGCGCCAAAGTTAAATCTCGAAGCGCGGCAGCGTTGACCCAACTCCAGGCCACTGCGCCCTATGGGGACAGGAAGCTACGTCGGAAGCTGAGCCGGTTGAGGTCTACAAGGGTTCATGTTTAGGGACGTCGGAAGCCGAGCGAGGTTGGGGTTGTACAAGGGTTTCATGTTGCTCTTATAGGGTCCATTCAGGATTTTATGCTGGTTGCAACGGCTCAGGGTATTTTGTAGGTTCGTGTTTGCAGAGTCTTGTGTTCAGGGGGTTCTATAATGACTGGGGCTTCCAGACACGTTTTCAAACTTCAATAGAACCCTGTTGGAACCTTTTCAGAACGCCGATAGGAGCCTTGTAGAACCCTCATTTATACCTAGAGTCTCCGTTGTAGTTCCGTTTTTTGTTACCTTATGAAACCCTAAACATTTAATACAACTGGTAAAACCATATAAAAAAGGAACTACAATGGAGACTGTAGGTAGAACCTTTTTGGCACCTTGAGAGGTACGGCTGGAACCATGTCGAAGGCGAATTTGTGGCTCGGCCAACAGTGATTGGGGGTCGTAGGTTTAGGGTTTAGGGTTTGGGTAAGGATTTGGGGGCTCTTCGGTTTGGGGTTTAGGGTTCGGGAGAGCCTAAGGGTTTAGGGTTTAGGGTTACCTTCAGGGTCTATATTCAGATTCAGAGGATTTTGTAGTGACGTAGTACAGCGGCAGGTCTTTATGCTAGCGCGTGCTTGCTTGGTCCCCTGCTCCCGACTCGGGTATCCGAGCGTACATTGGGTATAGGGTATAGGGTTTAAGGGTTTCGGGTTTAGGTGGCAGTGTTAACCCTGAGCCATACACCCTCCGCCTAGTAGGTCCCTACCTCCTAAACCATGCCCAACCCCGAACTCCAAGCCCCAAAACCCTAATGTAGGAACCTGATTAAGAAACCTTGGGCCTTTATTGGGGTTCCTTATATGAATCCTACTATTTTTGGGGTTATAGGCCCGGGGTTTCTTAATCAGGTTCCTACATTAAACCCGAAACCCCAAACTCCGTACCCTTCCTTTCCAGTGCATTGCATGGCCAGGACAGATCACGAGGAGGAAGATGCCCTCGCCAAGGACGGGAGCGAACATTTATGTAATTATTAACCCAAAAACCCCTCTATGCCCCTAAACCCTTTGCACACTCTTTCAACCCTAAACCCCTAAACCCTTTTGTTTTGAAGCGCAAGGAAGCATACATCCTACACCCTAAAACCCTAAACCTTCAAAACCCCTCATTCATTCTATCCTCTATAAACCCTAAACCCTAAAAACCCTAAGCCCTAAAAGCCCTAAACCCATATGAACACCTAAACCCCTCGTTCATTCTAAAGCGCCAGGAAGCCGCTCTCAAGGAGCCCCTATAAACCCTAAACCCCTATATAGCACTTAACCATTTCTACACCTGATAACCCCTAAGCCCTTTTTCTTGAAGCGCCAGGAAGCCGCTCTGAAGGAGCAGGTCTCCCGAAGCGAGGCAAAAGAGGCGCTGGACGCGGCCATGGCCGCCCAGGAGAGGATTTTTCTTCGGGTTTTGAAGAGTTTCATGCGCTTTAGGGTTTAGGGTTAGGGTTCGGGGTTTAGGGTTTGGGTTTTTGCTGTTGCTTTTTTTTTTTTAATATGGGGTTTCCAGGTTACTACAGGGTCTGGGTTTAGGGTTTAGGGGGGTTGGAGGTTACCATAGGGTTTTTCTACCACCCAGGAGAGGGTTCGTGGGCCCGGATTTTGGTAGGGGTTTTATAGGTTTTTCGGAGGTCTGTGCAGAGTTTGTAATCGAGTTGTTGGGTTTCTTGGTGAGGGGTGGTGTAGTGTTCATTTGGGTTGTTTTCGGTTTTCTTGAGGGGCTTTCCAGGTTTTGAAGGGACCAGATACGCATCTTCAACACTGACGGTTCTTGTTGAAACGCCCGGTCACAAGATGATAAGATATGGGAGTTCCCGACAATTAGGGGTACGTTGTTTTGGGATCCTTATAATAAGGATCCTACTATTTAGGGTGCTATATTTGGGTCCCCTATTTTCGGAAACTCCCATATTGAGACAAGCTGCCAGCCCCTTCCTTGCCTGGGATTGCATCCTTGTTGTTTGGCTTCAACCGCAGAACCTGCAGCTTAGCAGGACACGGCGCAGCTAGAGGCAGCGATCGAGATGTCCAGAAGAATCTTGGCTAGCCCTGTGGGATTGAGGGTCTAGCTTTTGGCGGGTGCAGGTTATAGGTTTGAGGGCATGCGATGTAACTAGCCCCTGCACATAGAGGCCTTAATGATGACCTGTACTATTTTGAGGGTTCCTTGTTACAATTATAGTATAGTGGGCCCAAAAGCCCTCTTCTAATGATTAAGGCCCCTATATTAGTGTGATTCGCATGTTGTTTTTCAAGTAAGGTCTACTTGGCTAAATCCTTAAGCCATAAAGCCCTGGCCCGCCAAAGCCGCATGAGGCTTGAGGGTTAACATAGAGCCACTCTAGAGGTCGGAGGTCTGAGTATTTAGGAAACTTACATATATATATATATATATCTACATATATATATATGTTACATATATATATATATATACATATATATTACATATATATATTACATATATATATATATTACATATATATATATTACATATATATATAGATACTTACATGATGCCTTTTGCTTCGGGATTTTGGTGCCCCTCCGAAGTGCCAGGAGCGGGCACACCCAGCTCTCGTCTCGTCAAGGCTGAATTTCAGCTGCCTGGCGCTGGGGCGTTAGAGTTTAGGGTTTGTGGTTTAGGGCTGTACTTGGGTAGTGAGAAGTAGTGTTCCTTTAAGGGTCCCTTTAAAGGGATCTATAGGGATTCTATAAGGGTATAGGGTTTAGGGCTGTACTTGGAGGTACATGGTTAGTTATAAGTAGGGGGGGAATTACCCTACTTATAACCCCACTTATTGCAGGTTAGGGTTCACCTTAACCCTGAAGAACCTACCTTTTTAGGGTTCCTGATCATGATTTCCCTATATCAGTCCTTAAAACGGTAGGTTCTGCAGGGTTAAGGCAGGCTTTAGGGTAATTTAGGGTTGGGAGGGGGGGAGAAGTCAGAAGAGTTTGGGGCTCTTAAGCGTTTCTATGGGGGTTCTGGAGTGTTTTCAGAATGCTTTCTGCAAGGCGTTCGGGCCAGAACCCCAAACCCTAAACCCTAACCTTAAACCCTTGTAAACCCTAGCCTTAAACCCTGGCCCTAAACCCTAACCCCAAACTCTAAACCCTAACCTTAAAAACCTAACCTTAATCCCTAACCCCGGCCCTAAACCTTAAGCAGTAAGAGCGAAGGGCACAACAACCACGACCACAGCCACAGTCGCGGCCGCAGCGGCGCGACTGCGGCAGCGACAACGACAAGAGCAAACTAGAATATGATAGTACTAACACGAGTCACCGGCATGGTCATCGTCATATTCATCATCATCAGCAGCAGCAGCAGAAACTTACATATTCCGAGGCCGACAGGTCAGATAGCTCCTCTGGAGCCGATCCCGGCTCCCGCAGCCCCCTGTGGACGTTGAGCTCACGGGCCCCTGCAGGCCGACCTCAACACCGCAAGCTCAAAACCAAAACTCAGGGCTTAAGACAGGTTCCTTAAAAGTTCTGTACAGGTTCTACAGTCTACAGGAGCTTATGTGAGGGTATGAGGGGCCTTAATGGTTGCAGTGTGGGTTGGGCGACTAGTTAGTATAGCTATACGATGAGTACAAAGGGACTGGAACTGGAAATCATTGCAAGCTGTCAAGCTTCTACATAGGGTGCAACGACTCAGGTTGCAGAAGCTCTACATGCAAGAGATGGCATGGCTCTCAGATTATAAGAAACCTGCCTAGTAGGGCCGAGGAGCTTCACGCTGACTTCAGGTTTTGGGCCATTCGGGTTTAAGGGACGCCCGGAGTGCTCGAGAGGGCACTGCGACCAAGCCGCCCAATGACCTACCTTTGGTTAGTAGGGAATGGAAGAATGGTAGTAATACTGTTGATGGACAAAATCCTGCATGACCCTAAGGACCCTAAACTATGGGAATTACGGTATATTCCTTATAATGGCCATCAGCCGTAGTAGTTGTAATTGTACCCCATGCCTCCATTCCCTACTAACCAAAGGTAAGATGAATCCTGAGACTCTCTCAAGCCCAGAGCAAAAGCCTGAACCCTAGACTCTAAACTCTATGGTGAACTTTAAAAAAACCGAAAACCCTAGACCCCTAAACCCTAAACCGTTGAGCTTGAATGATAGTTGAGGGTTTGGGTTGAAAGCTTGGGCCGGCAGCAGCGATCCCATCTTAAACCCTACAACTTTTTCATTTCCAGAAGCGCTCATTCATTTCCGTTGCATCGGCCAGAACGAACCTTCGTAGTATGACGATTGACATGGGGGGTTTTACAGGCCTCAGGGCTACAGGTTTAGGATTTGAGGTATCGATGATCTTTATACCTACCTTTGGTTAGGGAATGTAAGAATGGTAGTATTAGTAGTTATCATTGTACCCCATTCCTCCATTCCCAAAAGGCAAGTATACCTTGTGCGCCTTGAACCTACCAGAACCTGAGGCCTCCGTAAAGTCCTGCCCAGAGAGCCCCATACCCCTTAATTAAGGAATATGGCTTAAATTATATAGGGCTTCATATTATGATTTAGGCTATATTCCTTAATTAAGGGGTATTGGGCTCTCTGGGTGATTCATTCAGTCAACAGCAGAGTAGATGTGGGGAAGCTGTGCTACGGGCCTGCACAGTTGCCAAATAGTCTTTCTGCGAAGTCGTTAATTCAATTCAGTTGGGACCCCACCAAAACTTTCCAAAGCACTAAGTTGACCACTCAGACCCCTATGTCGGGGTCAATTTTTTCTGGGCCGTTTCAGGATTTTTCAACTCCAGATCCTCAAAGCTTAAGCCCTGAACTTTACACCCCATAGAGCCCTTTCAGGGTTATCTTTGCAGTCAGCAAGTGGCCGGCTGCATAAAATCGATTGGAGCCCATGAAGCCTAGATCGCCTGAGCCCTATAAGGCTGACATCCTTATATAGGCCTCTACAAGGTGCAGGTTCTGGGCTCGGTTCCCCAAACTCCCTGCTGACTCACGATTACCTTCGGCACCTTCCACAGCCCTCTGCACGTGTCCGTCCCTAGGTAGAGAGGGCCGCTGCCTCCCACGATGCAGAAACGCTGCGGTCTGCGGTGATGCGGGCTTCGCGAGCTTCGTCAGCAATACTCGGGGCCGACGGGGTTTCGAGAGAGGCTCATACGAACAAAAGAGCAGCCTTTGTCCGGTCTGATCAAGCACTTCAAAGCCGTGATCAACTCTTACGATCAAACTCTTCAGCAGCCCTTTATACGGCTTTCTACACCCTCAAGTGCGCACAGAAATTATGGCACCAAGTCCCGAGCCTCATAAGAGGTCTGAATAATGAATATGGCTGTTGTGTCCCTAGACAATGAAGCAGCAAGGCGAAATCTCCCAATTCCTACAATGTCACAGGCCTCTGAATTAAACCTTGCAAAAACCGACACCTTCCAGAACCCTCATGAAACGCTTGTGAAACGTAAATCACTTTAGTAAGGCATATGAAAAACTTTTGCAAAACCGTTACAAAAAAGCCCTTAGCGCAAAACTTGGCAACTTGTAAATTTTGTAAAATTTCAGTTTTATAAATCCCTCCTACACCCTAAACCCACTAAACCCACTAAACCCCTAAACCTCTAAACTCGAAGCCCCCAAACCCACGAACAGCCTAAACCCTAACTCTAAACCCACTAAACCCCTAGACCCTAAACCCTAAAACCCTAAACCCTAAAACTCTAAACCCCAAACCCACGAAACGCCTCTAAATCCACTAAACCCCTAAACCCCACTAAAACCCTCTAAACCCCTAAACCCACAAAAACCCTCGTAAATCCCTGAGGTCTGGGCATCGACTCCGCCACCTTGGCAGCGGCGAAGAAGCGCCTTGACGTCCTCACCACCGAGGCCCGGGGGGAAAGGGGAGACTGGCAGGAACTACAGTAGAAGCCAGAAAGTTGGAACATAATTGTCCTAAAGTTATAAGGGATCCTAGCACTAATCCTCCTAAAGCCATCGAGGCAGGGGAAAGGGGGAAGATGCTGGGATTTTGGGGATTTAGGGTTTAGGGTTTTAGGGGATTTAGGGTTTAGGCTTTAGGGTTTAGGGTTTCAGGGTTTGAGGTTTTGTTTTTAGGGTTTAGGGTTGGGAGTTTGAGGTTTTGTTTTTAGGGTTTAGAGTTTAGGGTTTGAGGTTTTGTTTCTAGGGTTTAGGGTTTGGGGTTTGAGGTTTTGTTTTTAGGGTTTAGGGTTGGGGGTTTGAGGTTTTGTTCTTAGGGTTTAGAGTTTGGGGTTTGGGTTTTGAGGTTTAGGATGGTTTGGGGCTTAGGCTTCAGGGTTTAGGGTGTTGATTTAGGGATAAGGGCTCTTAGACCCTCTGGAGGATCCACAAAGGCGATCCCCTAATTTTACGAAAGGGTACTTCTGGGGAACCCCCTTACAGGAACCCTAAGCCCTTGTAGGAACCCTAAACCCTTTAAGGGATCTACTTGTTGGATCCGGTCTGCGTTAGGGGGTGGGTTCAGGGTTCCGGATGGATTCAGGCGCCTTGGGTTTAGGATTCAGGATGATTTGGGGTTTAGGGGTTTAGGGTTTAGGCTTTAGGGTTTATGTTGGGTGTGGCGGGCGGATGAATTGGGGTCTATGGCTGCTGGCTCAGTGCTGAGGGTATTTCTGTACGCGGCAACCTGTGCCCTAAACAGCCCAGAGACTTCAAAACCCCTCAATTAAGGAATATACCTTAAATCATATTAGAGGTCCTATTATATACCTTAAGTTATAATAGGATCCCTAATATGATTTAAGGTCTATTCCTTAGTTAAGGGGGTTTTGGAGTCTCTGGGAGGCCCTTCAAGGCCTCTACTCCAAAGCCCTAAACATCCCCAAACCTATGTCACCAAGATCACAACTCTCGTAGTATCCGCTTTTGTAGCCCTGAGAGTACCCCCCACAGAGCCCTTAAAGGAACCCTTAGAGGAGCCATGAAAGGAACCCTTAAAGGAGCCCTTAAAGGAACCCCAGCCATGCGAGGAGATGCTCAGAATAGCAATGCGTAACAACGTGACTGGGCATTTGCAGAAATGTGCCTCGGCTCGGCTGCTCGAGGTTCGTGCAGAAGAGTTTCAATACATCTCAATACTATTCCTTAGGTTTTCTTGCTCACATCATGGATGTGTATATATATATACAAATCTAACTGTGTGTCTATGTACATAAACATAAACAGATAGTAGATGGACCCCCAAATTCTGTTAGGATTATGATTATTGATTAAGGCGCCTCTATTGCTGAAATTCGGGAAGTAGGGTCCCAGAGACTCCAAAACCCCTTAATCAAGGAATATACCTTAAATTATAATAGGATCCCTAATATGATTTAAGGTACATTCCTTATTTAAGGGGTTTTGGAGTCTTTGGGGTTCAGAACCCGAGATTGACATTCCTCTGACAGTTCAGGGTTTAAGCCAGTTTAAGCTTTAGTGTTGAGGACTGACTCAGGTTTAGGATTTAGGGCTTCTTGTGTGATGCTGGTTTCGGTTGAGGGTTTCCGGTTCATGATCTAAGCTAGCAGTAGTAGTGGTAGTAGTAGTAGTAGCAGCAGCAGCAGCAGCAGCAGGAGTAGTAGTAGTAGTAGTAGTAGTAGTCGTAGTAGTCGTAGTAGTCGTAGTAGTAAGTAGTAATTGGTAGCAGTAGTAGCAGTAGTAGTAGTAGTAGCAGCAGTCGTAGCTAGTTGTTGTAAGAATGATGACAGTAGCAACTTGCTGCTGAGTTTCGACATCACCGTCAAGCGGGCAACATGGCAGGAGCCTGAACCGGAAGAAGTCCTAGCATGATTCCTTTAGCGTTCTTCATTGATTTACAGGACAATGTACCCCAGCACCCGAGTCTAATTGGTAAGGCCCTCCCCATATCGCGTGATTGGTGACCGATATGGAATACGTACTGATTGTTGTTGCGTTCATTCGTAGTCCTGCGCACTTTGGACATTAGCAATAGTATGTGTGGTTGATGCTCTATGGTCACATGGTTGGAATGTCAAGAAGAGTGTCCTTTTTGTACGCTGGCCACGCCAAGCAGAACCTTGACTGTCAGGTTTCTGCTTCTTTTAGGGCATCGGAAGTCGGAAGTTGACGGTGTCTGTGTGATTTGTGTGTTTAGTCGAAATCCACAGAACAGATTGCAGATTGTCTCATATGTGAGGCCTCCATAACCCTTCTGCGGTGTGCCGCTGTTTCTGTGGTCTGTCGACTTCTGCTTGCAGGTTCATGGGTAGTTATAAGTGGGGTTATAAGTAGGGTAACTATAGTTATAAGCATCTGCAGCCTGCAGCCCAGGCATCGATATGGCAGTCTTCCGAAAAGCGGATCCTGATCTTATCAAGCAGGCGGGGTCCATCGAGTCAAACAGTCCGTCATTACTTTATCATAGTTGGGTAACATTTTACATATTTTGGTTCAGAAAACCAATAAGGAATACAGATCATGAACTAGATTAGCTTTCCTTGTGGTGGTAGGGAGACCATTAAACCTTAAAACATTGGCCATCATGTAGACCTTATCGAGTCCACCATGCTCGAAGGTCCGGACAGTGGTTCTGTAGGAGCTGCTGTGTCAGCAAATGCAGAGTGGGAAAGGATGAGAGAACTTGTGGCTACCATGATTGTGATGTAGCAGTAGTGCGAGAAACATCAGCATTTCATCACCCATCATCATCATCATCATCAACATCATCAATATCATCATCTGTCCGTGAGCTTGGTCTATTCATATGTCTCAGAGCGGCGGTACTACCATCGTCATCATCTTCGTCTTCATCACCACCATCATCATCATCAGTATCGTCATCATCATTGCCATCATCACCATCACTCACATCATCATCGCCAATGTACCTGTGATGTGCAGCACTAGTATGTGGATGCTTATCTATATCTATACCTATAGCTATAGCTATATCTATATCTATTTGTCTGCTTTTGTATCTATATCTACCTATCTATCTATCTCTCTCTATCTACCTATCTGTCTATCTATCTAGACTCGATCTATCTGTCTATAATGCGTATGCTTATTTACAATTTCTTAAGGCATGGGCCTATAGACTCCCATAAACATGCTTGCACACATGCCCACAAATACGCTCAACTGTGATGTTGGATCATAGCTTGTCCTGGTCATAGAATCTCCAAAGCAAGCCTTCACCACAGATAGTCTGTCTGGTTCTTAGTAGGGAATGGGGGAATGGGTTATAGGGACTACTGTAAGGGACCCTTAAGGGACTATCATACGGTTGATGGACAAAATCCTGCATTACCTTCAGGACCCTAAACTATGGGAATTATGGTATATTCCTTATTATGGGTCATGCAGGATTTTGTCCATCAACAGTAGGGATCCATTCCAGACGGTAGTGTGCACAGTGGCCTAGGGGTTCCCCAATGCCATTATATGCCGCAAATCCCTATTCTGAGGCCCCTACAGTAGTGGCCTTAATAATTACTTATACTATTTTGGGGGCTCCTTATTATAATTATAGTATAATGGGCTTCAAAACCCTATTCTATTTATTAAGGCCCCTGTATTAAAATAGCCCAGCCTTGCCTTGAAAAGGCGCAGTCCCTGCTTGAGAAGTCGACCGCCGAGCGTGCCCTCATAGCGGCGATGAACAGCAGGGAGGCCATCCGGCGAGTACGGTGTCGGGTTTAGTTCAGGGACTTCAGGGTTTCGGGGTTTCGGGGTTTGTGGGTGTAGGGCTTAGAGGGTTTGAGTTTTTTGGATTTTGGGAGCTTACGGTTTGGGGTTCTGGGTTTGCGGTCTACAGCTTGCGGATCACCCACATGCATTTGGTATTATTAAGTACAAGACGACGACAATGGAAGCCGTAACAGTAAGGATGATGATCTCTAGTGCGACGACCAGCTACAGAAATTGTGTTTAAGTTTGGTGAGTTGCAACGCAATAGAATCTCGAAGCCCTACTCCCTACGCCCTAAGTCAAAGTTAGTTGTGCCGAGGCCATGGCATGACTTCCAGTACCAGCACTAGCATCAGCAACAGTAGCAGCTTTTTGAATGCCACAAGCAATAATAACAATTGGAGTAATGGTAACATGTAAAAGCAGTATTAATAATATGAGTAATACTATTAATAGTAAGATAGTAACACTGGCAAAAATGATAGTAATGCTCATAGTAATACTAGTACTACTGGCAACAATAAAAATAACACTGATAATATCAATGATAGTCAAAACCCTAAACTAAGCCTATCTATAAACCTTAAACTAAGCCCATCTAAACCCTAAGCTTAGTATATCTAGGCCTCCAAACTTTAGGCTAAACTCATCTAAACCCTAAACTTAAGATATCTAGGCTTCTTTATCCAGAAAGGTCGACAAGCTGACGCAGGCCGTTGAGGATGCGGTGAGTGTGACTTGGCTTGGCTGGACTCACGACAGAGCTTCGGTTTAGGGTTTAGGGTTCAGGGTTTAGTATACGTAGTTGTCCGAAGAATCAGTTGCAGTATCGCTTGTCGCGCTATAGAAGCATAGTACAGCATACCCGAAAGCCCTACTCTTGCTATTAAGGCCCTTGCATTACGGGCTGGACCGCAGTATCTGAATCCGACTCCCGTTTCCCTGAGCCTGCAAAATCAACACCCAAACGCGACGCTTTAAACCCGAAGCGTAAACCTCAAAGCCCGAAATAACCCCAAAGAATGATGAATCACTCCCCTCATAAAGCATTGACCAGGCCCTCCGTTACAAAGCCTAAGCCCGATATCCCCACATTCCCTGCTTGGAAAGCCCCCTTGTGAAAACCGTTGATAAAAAGCACTCTAAACCCAAAACCCTTAAACCCTAAGACCCTAAACCCCAAACAGTAAGCCCTAAACTTCCTAAACCCTAAACCCTACACCCTAGCCCGAATCTGCCAATATCAAGCTTCGACCCTCCAGAAGTGTTTCACAGGGCCCCTTCTTGTTGGGTCTTCGGATTGAGGGATTAATGTAGGAACCTGATTAAGAAACCCTGGGCCTATAACCCCAAAATAGTAGGATTCATATAAGGAACCCTAATAAAGGCCCAAGGTTTCTTAATCAGGTTCCTACATTAGATGTATTGAGGAAGGCGAAGGAATGCATACGATAGCACTGACAGACAGTGTTTCAGGCTGGGCTACCTGCAGCCGACATCGAGGAAGCGAAGCAAATTCTTGCCGTCGCAGCTTGTCGCCCAAGCCAGATACTTGTTTAGACTTCGGTTTGGGGTGTAGGGTTTGGGGTTTGAGGGAACCCCAAGCCCTAAACCGAGGTCTTGTAGGCTTTAGATTTAGGGTAATGGATTTAGGGTTTCTGTAGGCTTTAGTGGTGTTTTGGGCATAGGTTTTAGAGGGATCCTGCTGAATCATTCTCCCCAGAGACAAATCCTACGAGGATACACCTCTGAACGAGGTAGAACACGGACAAATAAACCTGAACCTCGAAAGGTTCCACAAAAAAGGCAGGAAAAACAATGAACATAACACCTTCAAAATCCTAAGGCCTATAGAAAGTAGGCAACTTATTATATGGAAACAGAGGTCCTTCTTGTTCGCTTGATGGCTGCCTGCCCGAGGAGCAAGAAAAGGCCAAGGAGCGCGAGAACATCAAGGAGAAGCCCTAAACCCTAAACCCCTAAACCCCTAAATCCCTAAACCCCTAAACCCCCAAATCCCTAACCCCTAAACCTTGAAACCTTAAATCCCTAAACCCTAAACCCTTAACCCCTAAAGCCCTAACCCCTAAACCTTTAGACCCTAAATCCCCAAACCCTAACCCCTTAAGCTCGAAACCACGAAACCCTAACCCCTAAACCTTTAGACCCTAAATCCCTAACCCTTAAGCCCTAAACCACTAAACCCCAAATGAGAAGCCCGCAATCTTTGGAGCCCAAGCCTTTTTCCTTGTGCACGCCAGAGGATCGACAGGGCTTTTGGGTTAAGAGCTTAGGGAGCTATAAGGGTTCCTTTAAAGGGCTCCATAAGGGTACTAAAGGGTTTAGGGCTTAGGGGTTTAGGGTTTAGGGGTTTAGGGTTTGAAAAAGCCCGCACGGTGAAGTGTTCACGTCGGCTTCCCAGCGAAGCAAGAAAGGAACAGCGTCTGCAGCCGCAGGTGATGCGCTGCCGTTGTCGGCCGTTTGGGCTCTTATTTATAGCGATGCTGCGGACAGCGATCGGTGCTTGCACGTTTTGTGCCATGGCACTGTCTGGGTTCATGCTCACTTTGACCAATGCCCCTGAGTGGAGTGCGGAACGGCATGAAGAAAATTGCGGCCTTGTTTCGGAGCAGCTGGCCCCCAAAGCTTGAGATCTGAACCCTATGTGCCTGAATATCCCTGATCCCAGTAGTAGGGTGAGTAACCTTTAACCTTCTTGGGCTGCTATACTCCCCAAACAATCCCAAAAGTGAACCTTTCCATGAACCTTTCGTTGCCCTAGGATACTGGACGACTAGGATTGATTTGGGAGTTTCCGAAAATTGGGGGTACCTTATTTTGGGGTCCCTAGAATGAGGATTCTACCATTTAGGGTACTATATTAGGATCCCCTATTTTCGGAAACTCCCAACTGACGCCCCAAACACTTCAACAAAAAAGAGGGAACCCTAATGTAGCACCCTAAATAGTAGCATCCTTATTATAAGGACCCCAAAATGCGGTACCCCTAATTTCCGGAAACTCTAAACCCTTATTTAAAGGAACCCTTATAGTACCCTTGTAGTAACCCCTTAAAGGAACCCTTATATGTACCCCTATTTTTGGAAACTCCCATTTGCATGCATCTGCAGACCTCTTATTTTCTTGATGGTACCTTTTTAAGGACTTATATAGGGAAATCACAATAAGGAACCCCAAAAGGTAGGTTACTCAGGGTTAAGGTAGGTCTTGCAAATAGCTTTAGAATATGCTAAGCCTCAAACCCCTAAAGCCCTAAACCCCTAAACCCGACACCCTTAAACCCTAAACCCCTAAACTCTAAACCCTAAACCCCAAACCCCAAACCCTACAACAGACCCTGTAAAGGCCCGACACCCTTGGGAGTCTCGAGGAGAAGCCGCCCAAGGATGAGGTGGAAGAGCGCCTTCGGACGGCCATCAACCTCCAGGAGATTGGGGTTTAGGGGTTTAGGGGTTTAGGGGTTTAGGGTTTTTAGGGTTTAGGGGATTTAGGGTTTAGGGTTTAGGGGATTTCGGGTTAGGGTTTAGGGTTTTATGGTTTTAGGGTTTAGGGGATTTAGGGTTTAGGGTTTAGGGGATTTAGGTTTTAGGGGCTTAAGGTTTTAGGGGTTTAGGGTTTTAGGTTTTTAGGGTTTAGGGGTTTAGGGGTTTAGGGTTTAGGGGATTTAGGGCTTAGGGTTTAGGGCCTAGTGGTAGTAGTGGTAGCAGTAGTAGTAGTAGTAGTAGTAGTAGTAGTAGTAGTAAGTAGTAGCAGCAGTAGCTGTAGCTGTAGCTGTAGCTGTAGCTGTAGCTGTAGCTGTAGCTGTAGCTGTAGTCGTAGTAGTAGTAGTAGTAGTAGTAGTAGTAGTAGTAGTAGTAGTGGGGGAGATCTGGCTTCCTTTAGGCTTCAGGGGTTTAGGGTTTAGGTGGCACTGTGAGGGGTTCGTTTAAAGGGGTTTAGAGCCTGGGGTTTAGGGTTCAGGGGTTTGGGATTCAGGGGGAGTAGTAGGCTTCGTCGTCGTCGTCGCAGTGGTAGGTGAGGTGCGGAGCTTGCAGGAATGGAAACCAGAATGGCAGAGTGAAAGGGAAGGAAAAGCCAAACGGAACCAGAAACGGAAGGAAGCGAGGACAGGAGCGGAGCCGTGCTTGTGCTTCTATTGATATTGCATGATATGGAAGTTTCCGCGAATTAGGGGTACCTTATTTTGGGGTCCTTATAATAAGAATCCCTACTATTTAGGGTGCTATATTAGGTTCCCTTATTTTCGGAAACTCCCATATGGCAGTCACAACCTCACTCCGGCTCAGAACAGCTACGCTTGGTTTCTTGCAGGGCCGATTCTCCAACATCTCAACCAATGCCCGAGACCCCAAACCGGTATGCCCAGAAATGCTTCCAGCACTGACAGGAGACTGGTGCACTGCTGAAAGCCATCAAACTCGCAAAGCGTCGCGCCCTCGTTCAGCGCAGACTGAGTGCACATTCTGCCTGCATACAAACAGTTTACCGGTTATGAGGGTCCGGGTCGTGTAACAATGGTATTCCTCAGGGCTCTTCATTAGAGGTTTTTAAACTAATTACTACAATTATGACGACCCTCATGTTACCAGAGTGCCTGCCCTATGTGCCCTTGAGGCTCAGATGATGCCATGAGGCTCAACCCGGAGTATGCAGAGGGGCGCCAGGGGCTCAGCACTTTCAGGGTTTAGGGTTTGGCGGTTTAGGGTTCAGGGTTTAGGGCATGTTTACAGGTTCTATCCAAGGGCTTTCGGGTTTTGGCGAAAGAAGAATCTCAACTTCAGAGTCTGGAAGTGTTCTCCAATCGGGCTTTGTAGGGTGAATTACACGGCTGTTGGAAGGATGTCGTCGTGCTCTGTGTGTTTGATTCTATAGGTGGGCTACAATGTTTTTTTTTTTTTATCGGGGCTTGCATGTGGTGGGTTAGGATGCAAGCTGAACGGCATTCGCTTCAGGTTAAGGTGTAGCAGTCTTCAGGCATAATGCCTCTTGGATGGCTTCAGGCTACTGGGATTCGTGTTTTGCCGTGTTGAATTTTGCCGCTATTTGAGCTTCATGGGCCCCGAGAAGCTCTTCCGGGTTCCTCAGTAGTATCCTTTTGCCCTTTTTATTTTGGGGTCTCCTTGTTAAGACAGAATATTAAGAAAAAGGGTACCGTATTATTAAGGGACTACTCAGGAACCCTATACCCTAATCCCAAAAAGCCTAAACCCTAATCCCAAAAGCCCTAAACCCTAATCCCAAAAGCCCTAAACCCAAAAGCCCTAAACCCTAAACCCTAATCCCAAAAGCCCTAATCCCAACAGCCCTAAACCCTAAACCCTTGGCCGAGGCAGCACCCACGAGGAATCCATCAAAGAGGCGGAGCATCTCGTGGTCATCCTCGAGGCCGGTTTAGGGTTTAGGGGTTTAGAGTTTTAGGGTTTAGGGGTTGAAGGTTTAAGGGTATGGGGTTTAGGGGTTTGGGGTTTTAGGGGTTTGGGGTTTAGGGTTTAGGGGATTTAGGGTTTGGGGCCGAGTGTTTAGGGCTTGGGGTTTTGGGATTTAGGGTTTCGGGTTTAGGGGTTTACGGGTTTGGGGGTGTGGAGTATAGAAGTTTAGGGGTTTACGGTTTAGGGTTCAGGGTTTGGGCAGCATAAGGCATAAGGGTTTCGATGAGGGCTGCATAGAGATTCTATAGTTTTTGGCGACAAGCACAATTCCACCTGCGTCCAAGGACACAGCAGCCACAGGCCATGTCACGGCTATGAGTCCCACTGTCGGAGACACGAAGGCAAACGTTCTTTGTTAAGACAGAAACCTTAAGCCCAAGGCTCCAAGCCGAAAGCCCTAAACTGGTCCTAAACCCTAAGCCCTAAACTGCGAGGTGGACATGCAGCTTCCGCGGGCCATTCGCAGCAAAGATCAGCAGAAGCTGAAAGCGGCTCACTCAGTTTAGCTTTTCGGGTTTAGGGTTAAGGGTTCAGCAAGGTTCGTGCACCAGATGTAGGTTTTGTGGTTAAACGCTGAGGCCATCTATCTATTTGTCTGTCTATCTATCTATCGATCTATCTATCTAGATGGCTATATAGATAGCTAGATAGCTAGCTGCTAGCTATCTGTCGATCTATCCGTCGAGCTATCGATCTATCGATCTATCGGTCGATCGATTTAACTATCGGTCTCTCGATCTACAGATATATTATCCATCCATCCATCCATCCATCCATCAATCCATCCATCTATTTAGCTGTCTATCTTCCATTATCTATCTTGTTGTGCGTGTATGTATATACATACATACGTACATGCATGCATGCATGCATGCATACATACAGTTATACATACATTCATTCATTCGTGCATGCATACATACACACATACACACCAAATCCTGCACCCGCCCCCCCTTCCAAATTCAGACAATCTAAAGCCACTCCGAAAAAGCTTTATTCTAGCACGACAAGCTGCAAAACGACATAATACAACAACAACTCCAAAACGACTTAAACAGCCACGCAACCAGCAGTATATATTTGCACAACACCCCAACAAACCTAACCCCTAACCCCGTACTAGCATTATGTACCCCTAAAGCCTAAAACCCCAAACCCTAAACCCCCTTAACCCCTAAAGCCCCAAGCCCCAATCCCTATAGACCCATAGACCCTACCCTAAACCCTAAACCTCTACACCGACACCCGAAACCCCTCAACCTTAACACCCTAAACCCCCACACCAAAAAAAACCCCTACACCCTAAGCCCGGAAAGGCTCCTGAGCCGCGCTTCTCAGGCCGTGCTGACGAAGGCGAAGACCTGGCACATTGAGACCGAAGAGGTGGAGCAAGGCCCCAGTAGGGTCTTTCCTTTGGGACATACTGGGAGTTATAGTAGATTAGAGTTGACAGTAGTATAGTAGAGTAAATTACACGATATCATAGTATAACATCGCAAAATTTGAAGAAAAGCCCTCTACAACAGCCAGCCCACATCCTAATTTTAAAGATCTGAACCCTGATCCCTTGAAACCGTAAACCCTAACTCCTAAAACCTAATTTGAACCGAACACTAATTTGAATCCTAGACACTTTCAGGAAGCCTTTATCTGGGCTTTGGAGTACCATACTTGAATATTTGTTTTCTTAAAGGAACCCTTATGAAATAGAAGTTTATACCTTTTTCTCCCTGGTTACTTAAAAGCCCAGTTACCTAAACCTACACCCTAAACCCTAAACCCTAAACCCCTAAACCCTAAACCCCTAAACCCTAAACCCTAAACCCTAAACCCTAAACCCACCCATAGCCTGCCGAAGGCGAACAGCTGCTGTCGAAGATCCAGGCGGACGAGAACCTCCGCCTGGCCATCGTCTCGAAAAGCGTCCTGGCCTTTTAGGACTTTTTGGTTTAGGGGTTTAGGGATTTAGGGTTTAGGGGAGGGTTTAGGGTTTAGGGTTTAGGGTTTATAGTGAACCCCAGAAAGTTGGAACATCGATTTAGGATGATTCATGCTGGGATTCCCTTTACTTTACTTTATGGGCATGAGGCTAATGATGTTCCAACTTTCTACCTTCTACTGTAGGCCTTTTTGGTTTAGGGATTTAGGGGTTTGGTGGTTTAGGGTTTAGGGTTTAGGATCTAGTGGTTTAGGGTGGGGCTTAGGGTTTAGGCTGGCAAAGTGACTCTAAGGGGTTCCTCTTAGAGTTACTATACGGTTACTATAAGGTTCCTCTGAGAGTTACTATGCGGTTACTATAATTAAAGAATAGCGTCCTGGCGATTTAGGGACTTTCTGCTGCGGGATTCGATGGGGTTCTGTAAGGGTGTTTGGGCTTTTCGTAGGGTTGATGCGTGCATCGGGTTTTTGTAGGTTTCCTTCATTATCAGGGCCTTGTAAGGTTTGTTGGTTGCATACCTTAACCTACCAAACCCTACTTTGTGTTCTTATTATAAACCCTAATATGGAATTTATAGGGACCCTACTTTTTTGTAGGTTTTGGTAGGTTAAGGTAAGGGTTTTTCAACGGGGCTTAGGCAGTTCAGGAGTTTCGGGTTCAGGTTTCAGGTTGCGCGGGGTTTCGGAAGCAGCAAAACATCGGAGGCTACTTCCCAACGGCTGCCCCCCGTTGAAACAGCTCCGGTAAGTAATAGTAACAAGCTCAGGGAAAATCTTGACCTCAATGCCGAAGCCCCAAAACTTTGATGATACACCCTTAGCCCTAAACCCTAAACCCTAAACCCCTACACTCTTGCTAAGTTACCAAGCTGCACACCCTCCCGAAGCCTGAAATCCTAAACCTCCAATCCCTAAGTTCTTAAATCCTACCTAGAGCTTATACCCCAAACTCCAGAACCCTAGGGTTTAGGGTTTAGGGTTCAGGGTTTAGGGGAAACCCTAAACAAAAGCTTTGAACCGAGGTTTTCATTCTTCAGGCCCTCATCCCCTAAGCTCTTGACCCTGAAAGGGCCCCTTCGGGTTTGGGCTTTATGTTTAGGCGGTTTAGGGTTTGGGTTTAGTGTTCAGGGTTCAGGGTTTAGGGTTCAGGGTTTGGGTTTAGGGTTTAGGTTCAGGGTTTGGGGGAGTGAAGCCCTTATACAAACCTTTATGGAGCCCCCCCGAAGCACCTCCAAACCCTAAAGTCGGAGTCCTTTTCGCGGCTCTCCGATAAAACCCTGAACCCTAAACCCTATACCTTACATTATATAGGGGTGGGAGTAGTGGGTAAGTCTATTCCTCAGGGCAGCAATTGCGGACTCAAAATATCTAGGCCCCTATATTTATCTGAATCTTAAGCCCTAAATCCAAAGCCCTGCATCTATCACTCTACCTCTATCTATCTATGCCTATACCAATATCAATGTTTTATCTACATCGACATCTAAGTCTATTTATCTATCGTTCTAACTATCTAACTATCTATCTCACCAACTATCTATCCACCAATTCATGTATGTGACATCCGTCAACCCATCAATTAATCATTCAATCAATATGAGCCTATCTAGCTATCTATCTACCTCACTAGCTGGCTATCCATCAATTTGTATATGTATGTATGTATGTATGTATGTATGTATGTATATGTACATATGCACATATGTACATATATGTATATGTACATATATGTATATGTACATATCTGTATGCGTGTATGTATATATATATATGTGTGCATACATGCGTATAGAAGCCCATAGCGTTCAAGAACAAATCAACGCCTCGGACCCCAGCCAGAAGTGACCAAAGGCGAGGAGCAGCTGGTCGCGGCACTGGAAGAGGCCAGTTGCATACGATGTCATTTACTTGGAGGTTCATGGGTAGTTATAAGTGGGTTATAAGTCTCCTAATTGGAGTTCTAGTTATGGTTGCCCTACTTATAGCGCCACTTATAACTACCCGTGAACCTCCAAGTAATGTAACGAACTTTGATCTAATGTATTCCAAAGTGATAGGATGTGGTATGATATGGTCATATCTGATGTGGTGTATTCCGATACGACATGAAATGAAATGACAGGATCCAAATCCCTCGCTGTAGATTCTGGATGGGTGCATGCGTAGAAGTAGGTTGATCGTTGTTTCCCGTTATCGTCATCGCTTTTGAAGTTCCTGGTATTTGCGTTGTTTCATAGCGTTTTGGGTGGCATGAAATCCAGAAGTTAGGGACTTGTTGTATTGCCACTGGCAGCAGTGTCAGCTTGAGGCCAACAAGTGCGGCGCAGAGCGCCAGAGGCCGGACAGACCCAATTCACTAAAGCCTAGTAGCCCTGAACTCTCAAATGACATAGAGGTCGAAATGGTTAGTAGTGTTAACGTAGTAATTAACATACCCTTGTTGTCCTTAAACGTTTATACTATATCATGCCCCAACACCCTGTTGAAATTTTCGGTCCTCGGAATTAAAGCTTCAAGTGTTTGCAGTTGCTCGTGGCCCTGGACAGAGATGCCTATTACTGTAGCAAAGCTCTAAGAGATTTTGCATTTCTCCAGCCGTCCTGAGCCGTAAGCTGTTCGGCTATAGGCCGCAAGTCGTGCAGTAAGTATAAGCAGTACGTACATGTGATGTTTTCATTAGCCGCACAAGCACCAGCATCAGCAACAGCAGCAACAAGAACAACAACGACAAAAGCAAACGTTGGCACCGCCTCCGTCGTCGTCGCAGTGATGGTTGTGGTCGTACTTGCAGTAATGTCATCATGAAGATAAGTAGTAGCATCAGCTTATCGGCACAACCGGCTCATAAATCGTTCGCTTTGCTTCAGACTTTTTACTTTTTCCCAGAGTCTGGTTGCTGTAGGGGTCGGTGGCATCCTGTAGCACTTCAGGCACACAAGGGCTTTCGATCGCCCCAATCGGCAACATTGCTTTTGCTACCCGGTCTTTCGGATGATTTGCACAACTCTGTTTCGTCGTACCGCCTCTTGCATGTTGCATCATGCTGGGTTGATTTTCACCACACACCCTAAACCCTAAACCCTCGTCCTTGTTTGAGTACGCACAGCGCCTGTTTGAGCTAAGTCGCTTGAACTATGCAGGTCATCCACCTCACACACCTTGCAGTGCCTTCCGTTCTCAAAGGGTCCAAGTACCATTAGAGTAGGTAGGGGGCCCCCAAGGTATATACTAGACTATACTATTACTTGGGCCTTTTGGGGTTGAAAGTCAAGATTCCCAAGTTCTGGGTTTTGGGGTTTAGGGTTTAGGGTTTGGGGTTTTAGGGTTTTAGGGTTTAGGATTTAGGGTTTAGGGTTTAGGGTTTGGGGTTTGGGGTTTTGGGTTGTGGGTTTTGGGTTTGGGGCTTAGGGAGCGTCTGCCTAACATACAGGCCATATGCCAGACTTGAGCCAGCCAACCTCTCGAAATGCGGTGTGTTTTCCGCGTGATACTTAATCAGCCCTGAACAATGAACCCCTAGGCCAATGAAATAAAGACAATGAGCCCCCAAACCTAAACCCCAAAACCTCCAACTCGACCAAACCCTAAACCCTAAACCCTAAACCCCAAATTCAAAACTCCCAAGCCGTCACGAAAATGCCCAGCCCAGCCCTTACAGGAACCCTTCACGGAGCCCTTAAATGGACCCCAAAAACCCTAAAATCCCTAAACCCTACACCCTTATACTACCCTTACGGGAACCCTTTAACCCATTAAAGGAAGAATCTTTAAAGGAGCCCTTAAAGGAAACCTCAACCCTAAACCCTAAACCCTAAACTCTAAATCCTAAACCCTAAACCCTAAATCCTAAACCCTAAATCCTAAACCCCTTAAAGGAGCCCCTTTAAAGGAGCCCTCCCTTCAGGATCCTCAAGGCCGAAGCTGCTTTGGCGCTGCTGCGCGGGCTCCGGGAACTCCGGGAAGCCATCGAGAGCAAGGCTCCGGGCGGCCCTAAACCGTAGCCCCAAGGCAAAGCGCAGGCGTCCCAAACAAACGGGGAGAGCGCCCTTGCTTCATCCCGAGCGGTGGGGCCTCTTTGGGGCTTAAGTAGAAGGGCTCAGGGTCCAGGAGCTGGGGGGCTACCCAGAGAGCCCAATACCCCTTAATTAAGGAATACCTAGGGTTCCTTAAAGGGCTCCTTAAAGGGATCTCTAGGGGTTCTTTCAGGGAATTGAGGACTATAGCTTAAATCATAATATGAAGCCCTATATAATTTAAGCCATATTCCTTAATTAAAGGGTATTGGGCTCTCCAGGGGCGGCGGGCCCAGGCTTCCTTTGAAGGCCTCCTTAAGGAGGGTTCCTTTAAAGGGTTTAGGGTTTAGGATTTAGGGTTTAGGAGTTAGGGTTTAGGGTTTAGGGTTGAGGTTTCCTTAAAGGGCTCCTTTGAGGGTTCCTTTGAAGGGTTCCTGTAAGGGTAGCATAAGTGCGGAGTTCCTTTGAGGGTAGTATAAGGGTGTAGGGTTTCGGGTTTAGGGAGCAAGGCTCTTGGGGGCAGTTCGCAGGACACTTACGGGTTTTAGTTTTTTTTGACTTGGGGGTGGGGTCTTATAGGTTGCTATTGGGGTTTAGGGTTGAGGGCAGTCCTCAGGAAACTTAGGGGGTGTTGGGGGTCTTTTTTATGGAGTCATATAGGTTGCTATAGGAAACTCAGGAAATTTTCGGGCTCTTTCTTTATTGGGGCGTCTAGTGGGTTGCTGTCAGGGTTCATTTACAGGGTCTTGTAGGTTTTATAGGAAGGCGGTCAAAGCGATTTAGGGCTTAGGGTTCAGCGTCTTCTAGGAAAGAGTGCTCTTAGCGCTTAGTGTTTTCTAGGGATCCTTGAAAGGACACTCTAAGGGCTTTTAGGGTTTAGAGGGCTTTTTTGGCAGACGGTTGTAGTGGAAGCAGTGAGATATCAAGTAACCGGTTTAGGCTTGAGGAGGCTATGCCAAGCACTTTGCCTGCCGCCGACATCATCCCGAGGTGATGTACTAGGGCTACCAGGAGCAGCTGCGACACCAATCGTAGTAACGACAACACCCGGTATTGATACAACGCCAGAATCTTATAGTACATCGTTGTTGCAACTCACGACCGATTGCTGGTGCATATGACGATACTACTGGTAAAATGTTGACAGGGATATTGGCAACCATAGTAGTTTGACAGTAGCGATAAGGCTAATTAGGATCAACAATCACCACAACACGATCACACCCACATTCGTAACGAGCGCAGTGCCTCCAGCAGTCATATTATGTGTTCAGGAGTTGTAGGTAGGTGGTTTTCACGCTTTTGGCAATACTGTCAACATGTTCAGCAGTAAGAACACCAGCAGTAAGACTTCAGAGTTGTAATGGTATGGGTACAAGCAGTCAGCCACTTCATATGAGCAGCAACAGCTCTCAATTATCATCATTGTCACCATGTCATCGACGCCCTCCTAAAACCCTAAGCCTTAAACCTTAGACCATACACCGTATGCCTGAAACCCTAAATCTCAGAACCTATAGACCCGAAACCCCAAGCCCTAAACCCATGAAGTGTTTAGAGATGCCAGGACCCTAAACCTTAAAACCTACACTCTAAACCTTAAAAACTTAGACCCTAAGCCCTAAACTGTGGCAGGACCCAGACTGGATGGAGCAGGCCATACAGCAAGCGAAGGAATCAGGCGTCCCAAGGACTCTCCAGGGACGACAGGGCGAGAGAGGGGTTTAGGGTTTAGCGTGTAGGGCTTAGGGCTGAGCGTTTAGGGTCAAGGGTTTACGGCTTAGGGCAGAGAGAATCAAAAACCCATTTATTGCGGCTCCATCTTGCAGAGGAAGAGCGGTCGTAGTAGGTAGCAGCTCCAGACAGCACCACTGATCACGGAGATGATCATTATCTTCATTCAACATTAGCACCGTCCCGTCGTGAGTATTATCACCATGATCACTGTCATGACCGAAATGTGTTTGTCACCATTGGGAGGACTCCAAAACCCCAAAACCCCCAAAGCCCCAACCACCCTAAGCGCCCAAAGCCCTAAACCCTTAACCCCCGAAGCCCTAAGCCCCTAAACCCTAAACCCCCAAAGCCCCAAACCCCTAAATCCCCAAAGCCCTAAACCCGTTAGTACCCTTATGGAGCCCTTTAAAGGAACCCTTATAGCTCCCTAAGGCCAAAACCCCTAAACCCCTAAACCCCTAAACCCCCCTAAACCCACAACCCTGAGGACCGAGATCAGCAAAGCTGAGGGCCTGTTGAAGTCGCTGACGCGAAGCGTGCCCGCCGGGGGACCCGCTGTTGAGGGTTCTAAAGATTCCTGAAGTTCTCTCCGTTTAGGGTTTAGAGTTTAGTCTAGGGTTTAGGGTTCTAACGATTACTGAAGTTCTTTCGGATTAGGATTTGGAGTTTAGGGTTTAGGGCCCTAAAACCAAAGATCCTTAACCCTAAACCCTATGGCTCAAGGATCGTCGAGAGATGCTTCTGTTGGTGTTTGCAGGTTTCCAGGATGCAAGAGGCTGCTCTGCACTCTTTTTTTTGACCCTCAGGCCGGGTTTGTCTTCAGACTTCGATCATACCTACGACAATCATGACAGCTCAGCTCAGAATTTTGAGTTTGGGGTTCGAGGGTTTCAGGGTTGACAGTTTTAGCAGTTTTTAGCAGCGTAGTGACGGGTAGTACAGCACAACTACAGTTTTGCCTGCCATTGTGCGCGATCTCCTATCCCTCGTTTTGGGATTCTGGCACACCCCGGCGTCCTCACTGCTAAACTCCTAAGCGCAAAACAGAAAACCCTTAAACCCTACACTTTATGTAAACTCCAAAACCCCTAAAGCCTCAGCCCAAGGTCAGTCGAATGGGGAGCAAGTTCGTGGAGGAGGACCGGCCACCTTTAAGCCGACTGGGAAGCAAGTTCGTTGAGGTCGAGCCGCCGATGGTGGCTTAGGGCCTAGGGTCGGGGGGACAACTGTGGCTATTGTGATGAACCTGAAAAACCCTAAACCCTGGAGTCCTAAAGCCTAGTTAGCCACGCCTAAGGCCCTAAAGCCTGAAATCCTAAACCTTAACCCCTTAAACCTAAAACCCTCTGTAGTACATTTTATGGTGCTCTCGGCTTCTGAGCGGATCAGCCCCCGACCCGCCGCGGCTGCTCCTCCGAGATCTTCCAAAACTGTTTGTAAACAATCAGCTGGGGGTTTCCGGTTCAGTTGGTTTTACAGATATTCTGCGAAAAGGGTTCTATAATAAGGGTTCGAGAAGGGTTTTTTGCATTGACGGTTGCAGGCATTTCGGGTTTACGGTATTCGATTCAGTTTTTTGGGTGGTGTTTGAGGTTTAGGGCGCGCCGGGCTTTGAGCTTGAGGGGTTGAAGTAGTAGGGCTATAAACTGTTACCAAGTCCTAGTGGAGGATTGAATTGTTCGGTCCACGTAAGGTTTAAGGCTTCCGTGGGGACCCCAGAAGTAAGAACTCCCAATTCAATCATCCTGCACGTGTTTTTTGGCTGCGCCCGCCGAAGGCGGGCCTTGTGCGGCTAACAGGCATGTCTTCGAGTGTGCATGGGCTTCTTTGCGCCTGAGCCTATCTCGCACCCCCAGGCTACTAAACCACAAACCCTACTTGGAGTGGGGTTATAAGTAAGGTAACTCTAATTATAACTCTCATTATGGGACTTATAACGCCACTTATAACTACTGGTACCCATGCCCAGAGAGCCCAATACCCCTTAATTAAGGAATATAGCCTAAATCATAATATGAAGCCCTATATAATTTAAGCCATATTCCTTAATAAAGGGGTATTGGGCTCTCTGGGTGAACCTCCAAGTAGCCACCCAGCTCCTGGACCCCGAACCCCTATACTTAAGCCCAAAGAGGCCCCACCGCTCGGGATGAAGCAAGGGCGCTCTCCCCGTTTGTTTGGGACGCCTGCGCTTTGCCTTGGGGCTACGGTTTAGGGCATAGGGTGTTGGGCTTGGATTTGCGGGCCTAGACCCTAAATTCACAACTCCATCAAACCCCAAGCTCAGGGTTTAGGCTTCGATCTCTACGCCGGTTCCCAAACTCTGCAGGCTGCTCGACTGTAAATGATCCCCCGGCGAACGCTGGGCAGGGCCGGGTGGCCAGTTGTGGGACCCTTCGGCTGTTATTAGGGTTTAGGGCTTAGGGTTTGGGGTTTAGGGGTTTAGGATTTGGGGTTTTGGGTTTAGGGTTATCCGGTTCTACTAATTAAGCTGCTGTTACTAGTACGATGGCTGCAGTCAATGACTTCCATACATCCTGCAAGTGTCGGGGATCCAGCCACTGCTCTAATTCCAGCATTGCCCTTATACCACCAGTACCACCGCTACCGCTACCACCGCCGCTACCGCTACCGCTACCGCTATCGCTTCGACTTCGACTACGGCTACGACTACGACGACGACGAGTACTACGACTGTCATTATTGCTACTATTGTTATGCTTTGTTGTTATGGTTTTTGTGATGGCTGTTCATCTTCAGCTTCGTTTTCATGAAGTGAATCACCATCGCCAGCATCACCACTATCACCAGCACCACCATCATCATCGTCATCAGCATCATAATCATCATCATCGGTGCTGGCATGACTGCCGCCATCGTCACCTTCATCACAACATTAACAGACACAGAGGTATGGACAACTACAAGTACAGACAGTACCTACCACAAACTTGAATCCCTTTCGCAGACCCTGATTGCCACATGCCTTATAAGCCCTATAACCTACATAAACCCTAAACCCCTACACCCTAATGCAGGGGCCTGAATAATTACCAATACTATTTTGGGGTGGTCCGTATTATAATTATAGTCGAATGGGGGGGTCCTAAATTATATTTATAGTAGAATGGGCCCCAAAACCCTCTTCTAATTTCTAATGCCCCTATATTATCCGATACTTACAGATCCGACAACCGATTGGCCTCTTGGGCCCTTGTGGAGTATCCCCGAGCTTCCGTTGCCCGGAAGCCGGTTCCAGTCTGTGAGAACGGAGATCTTTGGCGACAGCCCTAAAGCGCCATAGCCTTAAGCAACTAGAACCCTGCAGACCTTAACCCTTGAACTCTAAAATTTTGCTGCAACCCTAAACTCTAAACACTAGACCTTAACCCCTAAACTCCAAATAAAAGGGCCCTGTAAGCCCTAATTTTTCAACAGGCCCGTTTAAACCCAAACTCCCAAAAGGGCCCCGTCCACCCTAAACTCCCAAAAAATCCTGGTCCACAAAGGGTTGCACCTTATCTTGGCAATCTCCGCTCCCACAGTCGGTCGTTGGGCCAGCAGACCAAAAAGCATATCATGGCTCTAGGGTTTAGTGATTAGGGTTTAGGGTTTGGGAGTTATGGGTTTGGGGTTGTGATGTTTAGGTGGTGTGGGGTTTAGGGTTTGGGTTCAGGGGTTTGGGGTTTGGGGGTGTAGGGTTGTGGGTTTAGAGGTTTAGGGGTTCAGGGTTTAGGGTTGCGCCGAGCATCAAGACCACGGGCCCAAAAAATACAGTCCTTGTTGGGTTTAAGCTAAAACTATTAGGTTCAGGTTTTCAGGTTTTGGGTTTTTATTTTGGTTCTACGATTAAAAGAGGTGTGAATAATTGGAGCGACTGTTCCTTGCTGCCCTCTGATGCCGATATGCCCCCCTTGTCCCAGACCTTCGTCCAATTATCAAGGCCACAACATTAGCCCAGCACAACTGCATCACCTTGTTTTTCGCTTGTAGGAGCCGATCTGCACAGTTGTTTTGCTCATGGCTCGCGCGCTAGCATGTGCACTCGACTTCTTTTCGCTTTGTGCGTCAGCTCTCACTTTCGCGCAGTATGCTCTGCGGTTCTGGACTTTACAGCAGAATGATTTCAACTGCCCGATGCCACACTGGACGAGTGGAAATCAAGTTCAAGATGTCTGAACTTGAGGTACCAAGACCCTGCTAAGCTGTAGGCCGAGTTACCCGAACCTTAAGCGCTCGAAGCCTAGAAGACCGTCAATCCCTAAGCATGAAACCCTGAACCCTATCATATCCTAAACCCGAAGCGTTTTCAGAACTCTTATCGAACCTTTCTGAAGAAGCCTTCTAGAACCTTTACCAGTCTTAAACCCTAAACCCGAAGTCTTAAACCCTAAAAACCCCAAACCCTACAACAACCCTCAAAGCCGCAAATAGTCCTCCGAAGGCTGTTCTACAAGCAGTCTCGCATGCCAGAGTCCTCAGTCTTGGCCGAAGGGGCCTTGAAAGGCTTGGTTTAGGGCTTGTAAGGCTTTGGGCTTAGGGTTTCAGTGGTTTAGGGAACAAGGGTTGAAGAGCAAGAGTATTGGATGAAGGTTTTAGGGTTTTTGGCCTCGGTAATCCAGACTTTGGGACAGTTAGAGGCTTGACGTTCAGTTTTTTTTTCGTTTCCAGCTCGGGAGGTCAAGGAGGCAGAGAGCGTGCAGACAAAGGGCCGGAACGCACTATCGCCAAATTGCTTCAGTTCTTGAGTACCTCTTACACTTCAATATAAATTATACCTTCCAGTCACGGTTTCCTAGCATACCTCCTGGTATGTACTTAACAATCTCAATTGGGCTTGTTGGCGGCTTCATTTGGCCCCCGGAGTTTATTCAGGATCTATGTGGTTTTCAAAGTCTGTTTTATACAAGTGCCAAGCAGCTTGCAGCCAACAGAAAAGAAGTGGAGTTTATATTGGAGTTTCTTGGAATGTGCACAAGTTTCCTACGGTATACATGCTGCTGAGTGTGTGTACTAGGTATTACATGCAACGGGCATTACTGTGCAGATTCCAGTACCCAAAGCCCTATCATGTAGTGAAATGAGACTTGTATCCCTGGGTGTCGATTTTGTGTGTGTGTGTGTTACACCGAGATTCAGGCTCTTGACTTGATGGAGGCTTCTTTACATCAAGGTCGCAAAGTTTGTTGCTGGATCCATTCGGATGTTAGGCAGCCCTGCCATGCAACAGCGAGAAGAGAACTACTCCTCTTCCACCAACCTAAGAAATGCTTGCCGGACTTCGAAGAGAGATGTTTGGCTTCATGCCGAATACCCTTTAAGGCCCTAGTAGGGTTTAGGCTTTGGGGTTTAGGGTTTCGGTTAGGCCTGCAAGCCCGAGAAAGCCCTAATTACATCAGAATGACGATTTCTGAGGACCGATCGGAGTTGGCAGCAACGTACAGACATGCCAACAAGGAGCTTTGTAGGCACTTGCCGGAGTCCACGGGCTTGTGGGTTCAGTTATGTCGGGATCGGAGGTTCGGTCTTGCCCCGGCATGGCTTCAACATAGGGGCCCGAACAATTAGAATAGAGTTTTGAGCTGCATTGGAATATGGGTGGTTGTGAAAATTATGGCCCCTTTTTGGGTCCCTATTATAATACGGCACGTATTATTTAGGGTACCCAAAAAGGGACCATCATTTTGACAACTACCCCTTTCTAGTCTAGGAACAGCGAGGAGCCCGGGGGACGAGTTAATGTGCGTACCCTAAGGGTCCTAACACTTTAGGGAACCTCAAAATGCAGGATTTCTGAGACCCCAAAGAGACCCAAGGGCTCTCCCTAGGAGATGCCGGACCCTCCTAAGGAGACACCTGGACCCTTAGGGTAGTTATACTGGCTTCTGCATTGTGTTTTCGAGGTTCAACGTTTGAAAGAATTGGGAAGTGTGAGCATGGTGAGCTGAGTTGAGGTGGCATAGCAACGTACTCTAAGGGTAGTGATCATACTACTGTCATGATAGCAGAAGAATAGCAACAATATGCAACACTTTGCAGCTCGGCATGGGACAGTGATGTCGCTGTTTGCCGGTCACATAGCTGATGTGGCTAGTGATAGGGGGCAGTGATGACCGCAAGCCTGTGTTCTCTTTCAAGCTTAGAAACAACTTTGATTACTCCGGAGAGGCACGCAGCTCTGGTCGTGAAGTTACACCTTAGTCGTTAGTCTCCACGAGCACTACCTTGCGATTTGTGGTAAAGCACCATCTCCTCGAACAGGACGACCACTGCGTTTGCACCGATAAGTGCTGCTGCCTGCTGCAGCTCCATGCTAGTAGCACAAGTATCATTTGCCGATGCTTGCGCTCGCGCTAGTGCTACTACGGGCACCAGTGCTAGTGCTGGTGCAAGGACTAGAACGATGACGAGGACGAGTATGACTACTGCTGCTACGACTACTAGTACGACTGCTAAGTACTATCACAGCGGCTATTGCCGCTGCCGCTGGTGCTGATGATGACGGGGATGATGGTGGTGCTGCTGACAAGTATTGGTGACCCTGCTGCTGATGATGATGGTGGTGTTGATAGTCGTAATGACGATGAGGGCGACCGTCAGAAGCATCAAGAATGATCTTGACTCGTAGTCATAGTAAAATGCTAGTTAATGATGTGCCCTTGTCTGCAGCTCTCCCGTGGTCTCATGAAACTCTGATACCAGCATTCCTGTTCCCTGAGCACGAAGTCCAACTTTCGATTCTCAGAGCCTGCTCCTAACACAAACCCAAAGGAGAGCATCTGAGGAAGCATGGTTTTCAGTTTGAGCCCGCCGTCGACATTCTACAAGCCTTAATCTGGGTACTTGCTAGGTGATTTACTGTAAGTTAACATGAAGGTATGTATAATGAATAACATGGTTTCCTTACTCTGGTAACTTCAAATACACTGCTGAACAAGAATCCAGTAAACTCTAAGCCCAACACACCCTGCAAAACAACATACATCCACCAAATGTTAACTTCTAGCCCTGGCCTTCTTCTGTGGGGCTAGAACTCAGCCGAAACTTGCAGCCGGTGCTGGTTGTTCTGGGTAATAGGGTGTAGGATTCTTATGATTCTGTATTTTTGGGCTGAGGTTTGGCGGTGTTGGGGTTTGAGGGCTTAGATGTTAGGGTTTAGACCCTAGACCCGAAACGCTAAACCCTGTTTAGGGAAGCTTTGCAGAGGCTGCGTGCAGAATTGTCCGAGCGGACGGTACAGTTGCTGGAGCTGCGCCAGGAGAAGCACTTGGGTGGTTGTCAAAATTAGGGTCCCTTTTTGGGTACCCCAAATAATAGGTGCCGTATTATAATAGGGACCCAAAACGGGACCCTAATTTTGACAACCACCCACTTAATTGTGAACTGTCGAGGTTGAGGGCGTATGGCCTTTTTCAAGTTTCGGGGTTTAAAGCTGGCATGCAGGGTTTAGGGCTCCGTTCGTCATGAGCAGTTGCGTTTCCATGAGGGCCTAATTACAACCAAATCCACACCCTAAACATCGGGAATCCCAAGAATCTCCTTGAGAGTATAGTCAGCCCCAACGTGGTTTTCCTTTCAGGAGTTTGGAGGGATCCGAATCCCGAGCCAGCAGGAAGGACCTCCTCAAACTAAAAGCCCCAAAGCACCGCAGCAGACAACTCAAATGGGAGTTTCCGAACATAGGGGACCCTCATATAGTACCCTAAGTAGTAGGGATCCTTATTCTAAGGATCCGAACTTCTGTAACCACAGAAAATAAAGTCTGCAAAGCACCCGAGACGACCCTAGAAATCCGACCAGTCCCATACCCAAAGCGTCCAAGTAATGGTATACCTATAGTCTCCATTGTAGTTCCTTTTTTGGTTAACCAAAATCTCTATTATAGGTTCCTAACCATAAAACTGGATAACCAAAAAAAGGAACTACAATGGAGACTATAGGTAGTACTAGGTTCCTGAGTAGTACCTTTTTGCGCTTTTTAGTTTAGGGTCTCCTTATTAAAACCTAATAGTAGAAAAAAGGGTACCCTTATTAGAAAGGGGCTACTCAGGAACCTAGAGTATATACTTTGGGTGTCAAAATACCTACCATAATGGTACTTGGACCCTTTGGGTATAGAACCTAAACCCTAAACACTAAAACTCAGGAAAACCGATGGAGACCCTAGAGGAAACCCATAAAAACCAGTATATACGAACCCTTAAATATGGCCCTGAACCCTTAACTCTTTCCCCAGCCTCGTAAATATGCCTAAATCTGGCCCTGAACCCTTAACTCTCTTTCCCTAGCCTCGTAACAGCAGTGACGAAAGGGGCCAAAACCATCTGTGGGTATCCTAAAACAAAAACGTCTTAACCAACACTGCGGGCAACCTAGAAGAGTCTTCGCAAAATCTTATAGAAGGCTTGAAAGATTCGTTTACGAGCTCTTTTTTTCATTATCACCCACAAGAGTGCCCTCGAAGAAGCCTTAGCCATTAAAGAGCCCTTGAATAACCCCAAAGCAGCACTAAAAGAGCCCTTCAAGAACCCCTGAAGGAGCCTAAAAGCTCCTTAATGAGCCCCTTTCTGAACGAAACGAGAGCCCTTAAAAAACCCGTACCAGCCCTTCAAGAACCCCTACAGATCCCTGCAAGAGCCCTAGAAGAGGTTTTCAAGAACCCCCAGAAGAACCCTTAAAGAGCCCTTCATAAATCCCTGAACCCTAAATCCTAATCTCTAAGCCCTTAAATCCCAAAACCTAAACCGTATTAAAGAGCCCTGAAAGCTCCCTGCACAAAAAGCCCCGAGGAGTTTGATCGCTGGCGGCGAAGGCAGGCTCAGAATCAGTGCGTCGCCGGGGAACCTATAGCTGCTCGGGGTGTTTGAGGGTTCACGGGTTAGGGCTGTAGGGCCTAGGGTTTTACCCATCGGCCCCAAAGTAGTTCTTTTTGGAGGTTCATATTTAGAAATCTATAAGGTAGTCCCCAAAAAGGGACTACGTTGGGGCCGAGGGTTTAGCAGGGTTTAGGGTTGGGGCTTTTTGAGGTTTTTAGTCGGTTGAATTTTCTGTTAAGGTTTGCCAGGTGCCGATTTTTCCTTGAACAATCCCAACTAATCATGATTTTCGGGGACGCTTGAAATCGACACCTAGTCTCTACAAGGATCTTTTAGTGAAGTTTCTTGATAAGTTCCATAAGTGTTCAATAAGAAGAGGTTGCGGGCTTTGAGAGGTTAAGGTGATGAACAGCTACTTGGTTTTAGGGTTTCGGGCTCAGGGTTTGGGCTTTATGGCTGCTTGTTTCGGTGCTCATTGCCGAGGAGTTTAGGGCTTAGGGTCCTACCTTAGACCCTAATCGCTAAAATGTGACACCACCGTTCAGCCCTCAACCCCTAACGCTCCGGGGGGCGGGGGAGGAGTAGTGTTTAGGGGTTCCTTAAAGGGTCCCTTTTAAAGGGATTCTATAGTGATTCTATAAGGGTAATTATAGTCCAGCCTGAAGTTTGGGAACCTGTCCGGTTCAGGCTTCGTAGACGTTTCCGGTTGAGGCTTGTTCTAGTGTACTAAAGTCTATTGATTCCGAGGTTTAGGGATCAAGTTCTGGAGTTTACTGGGTTGTTGAGTTTTGGTTTTTGGGTTTTGGGAGGGGCAGTTGCAGTGCCAAGGTTTGCTTGGATGCGCCCGCGAACATGGCGTTTGTGCCCTGCGGGCATCTGGCCGTTTGCGAGGCAACGACCCCTCCACCCCTCCGCTCCGAGGGTTTCAGGTTCTATACGGGCTTGAATAACACATGAGTCATCCTTAATGGGCCGTGTGCCCACATAGTTGGGCTTAAGGGGCTACAAGCCATTCAGAGCATGGATGGAATTTGGGCTCGAAAACCCTACTATTTGACCCCTATGCCCCTAAACCCTAAACCCTAAGCATTAAACCCTAAACCCTTAAAACCCTAAAACCCTAAAACCCTGAAACCCTAAACCCTAAACCCCTAAACCCTAAACCCTAAACCCTAAACCCTTAAACCCTTAAACCCCTAAAGTCTTCGCTGAGGGCTCGACAACCGCCACCGCGGAGCCCGAAGCGGCCCGAGCTTCGCGAGCGGCAGAAAACACGTACGTGGGAGCCTAGGTAAACCTAGGCGATTGGCACCATGCATGCCGAACCCTCGGGCACCTCCCACAGAGTGGTAAAGGCATAAACCCTAAACCCGGGGGTTTTGCCAGCGGATCCTCTTGACAAGGGTTGCACCCCCCAACCCTTCACGATTTCCCGAAAAGGACAAGGATTGGACCCCCCAACCCTTCACGACTTGGAGTGGCTTTCCAAAAGGACAAGGATGTGACCACCCCAACCCTTCACATTTTGGAGCGGCCGCCCAAGAGGACAAGGATGGGACCCCCCAACCCTTCACGATTTGGAGTGGCGCCCCAAAAGGACAAGGATGGGACCCCCCCCCAACCCTTCACATTTTGGAGCGGCCCCCCAAAAGGACAAGGATGGGACCCCCCAACCCTTCACGATTTGGCAGCTGATTTTCTGTTACCAAATTCTGCTTATAAAATTGCCATTCACCTGAGGCTGTCGGCCGATCTCGGGGTTCCCCCTTTCTCGCCCCCAAAAGGACAAGGATTGGACCCCCCGAACCCTTCTCGACTTGGAGTGGCTCCCCAAAAGGACAAGGATGGGACACCCCCCCCAACCCTTCACGATTAGCGGCCCCCCCAAAATGACAAGGATTGGACCCCCCAACCCTTCACGACTTGGAGTGGCTCCCCAAAAGGACAAGGATGGGACCCCCCCCAACCCTTTACATTTTGGAGCGGCCCCCCAAGAGGACAAGGATGGGACCCTCCCACCCTTTCACGATTTGGCGGGTGTTCCTTTCCAGGAAGCTGACAGCTGATTTTCTGTTACCAAATTCTGCTTGTAAAATGTGCCATTTACATTAGGCTGTCGGCCGATCTCGGGGTTCCCCCTTTTTCGCCCCCAAAAGGACAAGGATTGGATAACCAACCCTTCATGACTTGGAGTGGCTCCCAATACCCGCCAGCACAGCCTCACAGAAAGCCCACTGCTTCTTTCGGCATCGGCCAAGACAGCCTCACAGAATGCCCACATGAGAACCCGCCAACACAGCCTCAGAAAGCCCATTGCTTCTTCCAGGACCCACATGAGACCCCGCCAACACCGCCTCACAGACAGCCCAATCCAGACAGGGACAAACTCACGGAGAGCACACATGCAGTGCTGCTTGTTTCTTCACAATTCCCGCCAGCACAGCCTCACAGAAAGCCCACTGCTTCTTCCGGCATCGGCCAGGACAGCCTCGCAGAAAGCTGAGCACAGCCTCACAGAAAGCCCAATCCAGAGAGGGAGAAGCTCGCAGAAAGGCCACATGCAGTGCCGCGTTCAATCCTGCCTGGGCCCCGTTGAAGGTAACGGCCCCCGTCGGTTGTGCCGAAGCCCCACAGGTGCGAGCGGCCTGGGTGTGCACACACCAGCGAGCACCCATGACGTCACCAAACCCTAAACCCCTAAAACCTAAGCCCAAAGCACTCTGAACCCTACTCCTACATCCCCCGGTCTGACACTACGCCCTTCTTATTGGGGTTTAGGGTTTCGGGTTTGGGGTTTATGGTTTAGGGTTTAGGGTGTGTCGACCAAACTGTTGCGGTAAAAAGTATGTGCGCGGAAGTCTGAGATTTTTTGCATAAGGGAGTTCGTCACGCCCGTGGACCCCGACATATATCCCACCACATCCCACCCAGAGCATTTGTCCTCAGCTTCAGTCCTCAAGCGTCCAAAACAAAGGAAGATATTCATGCAGCTACTCGAGGGTCCATTTCTTGATCCAGGCTCCGTGGGGCGAGTTTGAGCTTTCCCAGCAGCCACACGAAAAGGAACAAGAACACCTCGAGATTGGACCGGGCCCTAATTAGAATGCACGGTTTATGAAGAAAATTTGGTAAGGCAAAAGCAGCCACAGTTTTCCGGAATTCCGGAAGGCAAAGCAAAAGTTAGAGCAGCCACACGAAAAGAACGGCCCTGTTTTGCTGCAGAATGTGGCTGGGCACACATGGACACCGGATGGTTTTTAGCAGGCACACGAAAAGAACGGCCCTGTTTTGCTGCAGAATGTGGCCCCGACCCCTTTGGGCACACACGAGCACTCAAGGGTCCATTTTGTGATCCGGGCTCCGAGGGACAGAGTTTAGAGCTTGGGAAAGCGGTTTAGAGCAGCCACACGAAAAGAACGGCCCTGTTTTGCTGCAGAATGTGGCCCCGACCCATTTGGGCACACACGAGCACTCGAGGGTCCATTTTTCGATCCTAAGACTCAGAACCCAGTTTAGAGCAGCCACACGAAAAGAATTGCGCTGTTTTGCTGTAGAATGTGGCTTCGGCCGCCTTGGGCATATAGGGACCCTGGAAGCTTTAGAGCAGCCACACGAAAAGAACGGCCCTGTCTTGCTGCAGAATGTGGCCCCGACCCCTTTGGGCACACACGAGCACTCCAGGGCCCATTTTTCGATCCTAAGACTCAGAACCCCAGAGCAAGAAGTCCCGAAGGGTTTAGAGCAGCCACACGAAAAGAAAGGAGGGGACCTCGAGATTGGCACCTGGCCCAGGCTAAAATGCACATTTTGTGAACAGAATTTGGTACTACAAAAGCAGCCACAATTTTCCAGATTTCCGGAAGGCAAAACAAACTTTAGAGCAGCCACACGAAAGAACGGCCCTGTTTTGCTGCAGAATGTGGCCTCGACCGCCTTGGGCACACAGGGACCCCGGATGGTTTAGAGCAGGCACACGAAAAGAACGGCCCTGTTTTGCTGCAGAATGTGGCCCCGACCCCTTTGGGCACACACGAGCACTCGAGGGTCTATTTTTTCATCCGGGGGTCACGGGGTTCCCCTTTAGGGCCTGATCTTACTTATAAGATCACTAAGGAAGCCTTGTTTTCAGTTATGAACTTACTTGTAAATGGATGTAATTATGCCTATAATTACCATTTACCTCGTAAAGACTAGAAGGTCATTTGTTGCTTTCCCGTACAAGGTGTAATACGCTCCTGTGCGTGAGAAGGCTTAAGCTGAGCATTCAGGCTTACGCTTTTGAGTTTGGGGTTTAGGGTTTGGGGTTTCGGGTTTAGGGTTTAGGGTCTGGGGTTTAGGGTGTAGGGTGTAGGGTTTGGGGTTTAGGGATCACTGGCTGCAACAGGGTGCGGGGAATGGCCATGAAGAGTCGCACGGCAGTCGGCCACACAATGTCATAAGGGCCCTTAGGCAACATAAGGATCTTCAAGAGGGCCTGGCTCGCGGATTGGGGTTTTGGGGAATCCTGTAATGTAGAGGTGCGAGTAATGGGCAATAGTAAGTATCCCTTCATAGTCCCGAAATACTGGCGCCATAATGGACGCCGAAACCCTATGCTAGCTGTTAAGGCCCCCTTTTACGGCTGCATTGAAATCCTGGGCTTCCTGCCCCGGAGCTGATCAGTGGAAGCCAACTTACGCAATCATCCAGATGGTTGGCTCTCTGCAAATCCGAGCTTTTTGCCTGAGGAAAGAAATCTAAACTCTACAGCCCCAGAAAGCTTGAATACACAAGCCTGAAATTCTATGCCCTAGCCAAACACATCTAAAGCCCTGAAGACCCCTGAATCGCGACCCCGAACCTCATCTCTTAAAGTTCCAAATCCCTGAGGCAGACGAATCCCTACTGAGAGGCTTCAATGGATAGTTCTCTAAACTAGGGTCCCTTTTGGTGTCCTTTGTATAAGGTTGCCATTCTACTCTGGGGACCTCAAGACGGACACTAACTTAGAGAACTACACATATAGAACCCTTACAGTACCCTTACGGAAACCCCTAAAGAACCCTTACAGATCCCTTTAAGCAACCCTTATTACCTAAACTTCGGTGCCCTTCTGAAGACTCCCCCGAACTCGCCGGCGCCAGGCATGCGCAGGGCAGTTGGAGAGGCTCATCTGTCCCGTTTGTCGCCAGACCAGCCAGCCGCTTCCTCGGCCTCAGGGTTTAGAGTTTAGGGTTGCGGGTTTAGGGTTTAGGGGATAGGTCTTTAGGGTGTAGTAGAGGGTACATTGAGGGTCCAGGAAGCTTTAGGATGTAGGGTTGAAGGGCTTGGCGTTTCTCGGCCTTTGGGGGGTGTATCTTAAGAATTCGGGGGGTTGGGGCTTAAGAGTTCGAGGTTTCGGGCTTTATGGGTTAAGCCCTGTGTGTGTCAGGGGTTACGGCTTTCAGGGTTCAGGTGATCTGGGCTTAGAGGTTCAGGTTTTGGCGGCTGGTGGCTTACGAGTCCAACTGCAAGGGTTCGTAAGGTGCAGGGTTTGAGGGTTCAGGGTTGAGGTACTAGGCTTTAATCCGGGGTGTACTGGCCGTTAACGTACATTTGGGAATTATGGGTGTCGTTAATCCTACAATTGTTGTTGCTATGCCTAGTGTTGACGGTAGTCGCTTTCTCGCCATAAGGGAGGTTTCCAGTTTCTTTATAAGGAGATTTGTTGGGGATGGCCTTTTAAAACACCTTTCACACAACCACGTGCCTATCAGTATCTTACGACAGGTTTTTCAAGGTTTAGCAGGTAGCACGATTCCCTGGAAGTCCGGGTATAAGAGCACCAACAACACCTCAAAGACCGATTCTAATCATTACGGTCGCTACATAAAGCATTTTATAACGGGATCAAGTGAACTAAGAACCTGTACTCGCTTGGCCATTTCAAAAATGGGCCCGACTACGCTCATGAGCACGTCTTCCACATGCTCAAGGGCATCTGCGGTGATGGCTGGATGACAGAGAGGCAGATTTTTTAGGAGAAGTCGCGGCAACTTTCCATCTTGCCGCGTTTCTTCTAAGACAAGCGGCAGTTTCTCAAGAAAGAGGGAGATTACATCCGGAACGACCGGCGCAAACCCTGGTTGCACTTCGATTCGGACGACGAGCAAGAGCAGGGTAATTAGGATCCTTGGTCAGGTACAGTGGTTGCAGTCTGAAGCTTTCTTTGAGATTATTCTTCTCGTGTCTTGATCACCTTTTTTGCATAATGTAGGAACCTGATTAAGAAACCCTGGCCCTATAACCCCCAAATAGTAGGATTCATATAAGGAACCCCAATAAAGGCCTAAGGTTTCTTAATCAGGTTCCTAAACCCTAAACCCTAAACCACTCAGCAACTGGCGGCGAGTTCGGAAGTCTTCCTCGGGGCCTGAAGGGTTGAGGCGAATCGAATTTTTTTGGGGTGTCGGGAACCCTAAACTGGAGGTCCACGATGGACCCGAAGCCTCTGCCCTGGCTAGAAACATCCGTTTAGGGTTTAGGGTTTAGGGTTCCTTACCATCGATAGAGTGCCCTGCTTCCAATTATTCAGGCCCCCAGCCCCACATTAATCCTTCGGGTAGTTTTCTATACGAACCCGCAGAACATCCTCCAAAGGAACTTTGTTGGAGGAAGCCCAATGATAACCATAGAGGAATCCTTTTTGGAGGAACCCTCATTATTCACCCTTCTTGGAGGAACCCTGGTTGGGGGAAGGGTTTTCACCGTCTGGATTCTTTTTGCGGGCGGGTTTCTGCCGCGTGATGTAAATCTGCGTTCCACCCTGCAGGTCCATTCTGCACATATTCGTGCCCTGAGGCGGTGTTTCACTGGCTCTTGCTGTAAAGTGCGCTTGGCCCAACACCTCAAACCCCAGACACTTGATTCCCCCGAAGCCCACACCCTAAATTGGCCTATAACTCCCGAAACCCTAATGTGCTAAATCCCAAACCTCGAACCTTAAACGCTGAACCCTTGTACATAACATAAGTAACCCTGATGGCAACCCTTTTCGTAACCTTTACAGGAACTGCTATGGCAACCTTTACAATTATAGGAACCCGTCGAAGAACCCTGGTAGCAAGCTCTACAGGACCGCCAAAATACTGAAGATGCGCAGTCGGATACATCCCGCACCGTACCACTTCCGCCGGACATAAGCAAAGCTCAGAGCCAGTCCTCTGCGCCGGTTTCGTTTATGACATGGGAGCCTGAATACCAATAAGCATGATATACAAGTAATTAGTAATAATGTTGATCACGATCTTCTTCAAGAACATGCTGATGAACACAACGAAAAGTTTACTACTACTACTACTACGACTACTACTACTGCTACTACTACTGCCACTGCTACTGCTAATGCTAGTGCTAATGCTAATGCTAATGCTACTACTACTACTACTACTACTACTACTACTACTACTACTACTGCTACTGCTACTGCTACTGCCACTACTGCTACTACTGCTACTACTGCTACCACTGCTACTACTGCTACTGCTGCTACTGCTGCTATTGCTGCTACTACTGCTGCTGCTGCTGCCGCTACTACCGCTACAGCTACCGCTACGGCTGTGGCTACGGCTACTGCTACTGCGACTGCTACTGCTACTGCTATTGCTATTGCTACTGCAACTACTACTGCTGCTGGTGCTGCTGCTGCCACTACTACTGTTACTCCTGCTGATACTCCTGCTGCTGCTGCTGCTTCTCCTGCCTACCACTGCAGGTGCTACTACTGTTCATAACAATAAGAATAGCAATAACAGTTACAACTATTATTGAGAAGAGCAAAAGTATATCCAACAATAAGAACAATAGTAACGACAATAATAATTAATAATAGCAATGGTCTTAATTGAGCACAAATAATTGCAGTACCAGCGATAGTGGCATTCAGAACCAGATATATCGTAGTGCATAAGCATGTCCCCTCATAGTCCCTGTTTAGTCACTTCTAGAGCAATGTGCTCCCAAATCCTGTTCTAATTATTCAGGCCCCTATACGAATTTCCAGTGCGGGCAAGCTCCGTGGACAAAGAGGCCGCAAAGCCGGCTCATGTGATTGGCATTCAAGTTGAATCCACACTTCCACGAGCGATGGAGTATCTTCTTCAGCGATTGAGCAGCGGGACATCAAGAAAGCCACCCACTATGCAACTGCAGGTCGGACACATGGGATGATAAAGGAATTTGTTGGTGGCTCTGCCGTGTGAGAACAACATCCTGGAACATATATACAAAACCATGTGGTATACTTGTGACGTGTATGTGCGCGATCAAGTTCATGCACCCCAGTTCACCCCAGAACCCTTCTCGTCCAGTGCGTTGTGGTGCAGGCTCCTTTTGAGCTATGCTGCCCTAAACGGTCGGCGCAGATTCAAGACGAGCTTGCGGTTGTCAACTTAATCATGCCTAATGTCCCGAAATCGTTTTTTTTCCATCTGTTGGGCTGGCTTGCACGGCAAGGATCTTACCAGCTATAGCCTGTAGCTGCGTCCCTTCATTGTCGGACACTGCACAAATTCTTTAACATCCCTGAAGTACCATGCTCCCGACTGCTCAGGTAGTTGCCATATATCGTAGCAAGTTTAAGCGTGTCTCCTTCAAAAGAGTCCAAGCAAAAGCATCGGTGGTGACAATCAGTTTTCAATCTTCGACCTCCCAGGGCCCCGGGGGCCTTGGTTGCTGAGGGGTGCAGGGGCCTTAATAATTAGAAAGGGGTTGTGGGGCCCATCATACTGTAATTACAATAAAGCCCCTATGTTATTGAAGCTCGCATGGAGCGGGTCGTTGTTGTTGTTGTTGTCGCTGTAGTTGCACTGGTCTCAGCAGTCACACCGGCAGCAGTACAAGTACTTACTAGTAGTAGCAGTAGCAGCAGCGGGAGGAGTAGAAGGAGTGGTGGTGCTAGTAGCAGTGAGGGGAACGGTAATGCTTTAGGATCAGGAGGAGGAGCAGCAGTAGTGTTCGGAGTAAGAACCGGCTCGTGTCGCTCAGATTCACTTGAAAGTGCCAGCGCCTCATTTAGCACCCTGTTTGCGGCGTTGCTTTTCGCACGCTGCTCCTTTCGCCAGGGCAGTGCAGCTCGTGTGAGTTAACGGCCTTGCAGGTCGAGATGGCTAGAAGGGGCTGAAGGAGTAATTAATTCTATTATTGGTGTGTGCTCTGAGCTTGTTGGTGTGTGCAGAGTTAAGTCAGTTGAGTGACGTGCTGTCAAACATGCAACAAAACCTGAACTGAACCCTATAAACCTTTCCTCACTCCACACGCGGCCTTCCCTTTGGCACGGCATGCTGCGGCTTTCCAGCAGCTGCATCTCAGAAGGAGACAACAGTTCGCTGTGATTTTGGGTGACGGTTGACGGTTAAAGTCTTAGGGCTTGGATTTCATGTGGTTTGCGCAATCTTTACCGAGCACTGGTTGTGCTTTGTTGAGTCTATAGGTCTTTTGCTGGCCAGGTCCGGACGGTTTTCTCAGACGCTGGGGCATGACATTCTCCCCAAAACCTATTATACAACATAACTTACCGGCTCCGAAAAATTAAGCCGACGCCCTGAACTTCGTCCAGTTTCATTGACATTGAGTGCTGCGGCCTGGGTGTGAGTGGTTCATTTGCTCGTGTGCAGGGGCAGCGTGTTAGTTCTGGGCTTTCCTTGTGTGTCGGCGCTGATACCTCATTCAGGGATTCTTATACCTCCTTGCTTCCAGGCCTTGATACCTTGTTGAAGTGCTCTTCCGCCTCCCTTTGTGGTTTCTGTAAATTGCTTCCTTAGACTCCCTCAAACCGCCAAGCCGAGGATGGATCCTCAAAGCCAAGAGCGCGGACCCCTACCCACCCCCAGAGAGCCCAATACCCCTTAATTCAGGAATATGGCTTAAACTATATAGGGCTTCAGATTATGATTTAAGCTATATTCCTCGATTCCCTGAAAGAACCCCTAGAGATCCCTTTCAGGAGCCCTTTAAGGAACCCTAGGTATTCCTCAATTATGGTGTATTGGGCTCTCTGGGCCTGAAGGCTGGCCTTTTGGCAAATTTTGCTCCCTGCAGAAAGTTGCATGAAAGCATCGGGTTTTCCAGGTGGGCATGCCTCCAGCTTTTCGGTGTTGAGATGCAGGGTTCGATATAGGGACCTTTAGGGCTATAGGGGCCTTCAAAACTCCACCTGGGTTTTGAGGAAAAAAAGTACAGAGATCATATCGGGGCAAAGAGGGTATATTGGCATAAGACCCTGTAAAGGGGAACCATTTTTTGGTGGAATATACTTTGGTACCAAAGTAATTACCTATATAGTAATATAATATAGGGACTACCTCTAAACCCTAAACCCTCATTGGGTACATGGACCTTTAGGGTGGGGGCCACAGATCTGCCTGTCTGGGCTTTCATGGAGCTGCAAGAGCTTCTAGAGGAGTCGGAGGACGAGGCCGGGGACGAGGGTTCCCTTAAAAGGTTGCTTTTGGGTTTAGGGCTTTCGGGTCTCAGGGGTTTAGGGTTTTAGGGTTTGAGGGTTTAGGGTTTAGGGTTTTAGGGTTTAGGGTTTTGGGGTTTAGGGTTTTAGGGTTTAGGGTTTTAGGGTTTAGGGTTTAGGGTTTAGGGGTTAGGGGTTAGGGGCTTTAGGGGTTTAGGGGCTTTAGGGGATTAGGGATTCAGGGGTTTGAGGTTTAGGGATCTAGGGCCTGGTACGGTATTTTGGAAGTCCCAGTTCGTCCCAAACCCGAAACCAAGAGAATCAATCCTTAGCCCAATGCCCTAGACCCTAAACCCTAAACCCCTAAACCCTTAAACCCTAAACCCTAAACCCTAAACCCCTAAATCCCTGAACCCTAAACCCTAACCACTAAACCCTAAACCCTAAGCCCAAAGAGCCAGAGACTGAAACCATCCTAAACCCTAAGCGGCCTGAAATCCCTAGGGAAGCCCCAAGCCCTAGTTTGGCATCAGGGTTTCGGGTGGAGGGTTCTTAAACTACGGTTTCGGGTTTAGGGTTTCGGGTGTAGGATTTAGGGTTTAGGGGTTTAGGGTTTAGGGGTTTAGGGTTTAGGGTAATGGGTAATTATTAAACTAAAAGGACCCCTGTACCAGGACCCTCCTTGTACCCTCAAATAGGGGTATATGGTCCCAAATAAGGGGCATTTAGGGTCTAATAGAGGGTAGATGGAGGGTTTAGGTATGAAACCTTCATAAACCCTGACGAAACCTTGCAGCAAAAATCCGAATACGTAGTTGCAAACCCTCACAAGGCCATCACAGGGACCCTTTAAACCCTTAAAGAATCGTGTAGCACCCTGATATAGGGAAACTGTGTCGAACCCTTCTGAACCCTTTTAACCCCTCTAAACGGACCCTTGCATAGCTTTGACTTAGAATTCCCCTAAAGGGGCACCTTTTATAGAACCCTATACTACCCCTTGAAGGGGACCTTAGTATTAGAACCTTACACTCCCCCTAAACCCTCAAACCCCCAAACCCCTAAACCCCTTAAACCCAAAATCCTATAACCCCTTAAACCCCTAACCGCTAACCCTAACCCCTAAATCCTAAACCCCTAAGCCCTAAAGGAACCCACGGCCCTTTAAAGGAGGCCCTTTAAGAAACCCCCTTTTAAGCATCCCTTGGGCCAAGCAGCCGAAGTTGAGGAGCCCACTGGCGTCGCCCGGAGTCAGCGCTTAGAGGCCCGAACCTCTTTTGGTTCCTTAAGGATTCCTTAAAGGAACCTAGGGGTTCCTTTAGGAGCCTTCAAAGGATCCCTTACAGGATCCCTTAAAGGATTCCTTAAAGGAACTCTTAAAGGATCTCTTAAAGGAAAGGAATCCTTTCAATGTGAAAAGATCCTTTTTAAAGATCCTTTCAACTTGAAAGGATTCCTTGTAAGGAATGGAAGGATTCTTAAATACGGGGTTCCTATCTTAAGGATTACTTTAAACTTTGCAAAATATCTTTTGAGGTTTCTTGCAAAGGATTCTTTAGTAGGATTTGGGTTCCTAGACCCTTCATCTACCCTCCATTAGACCCTAAATGCCCCTTATTTGGGACCATATACCCCTATTTGAGGGTACAAGGAGGGTCCTGGTTGTTTGAACTACAGTATTCCTTCAAGGTTCCAGGGTGTTCGGGTTTGGGGGTTTGGGGGTCTAGGGCGTTATTGTATATGGGTGGTTGTCAAAATTATGGTCCCTTTTTGGTTACCCTAAATAATAGGTGCCGTACTATAATAGGGACCCAAAAAGGGACCCTAATTTTGACAACCACACAGATGGGGTTTGGGGCTTAGGGTTTCTGGTTTAGGGGTTTTACTGGTTTAGGGTTCTACGGGTTCAGGGATTTAGGGTTTTAGGATGTTTTAGGGTACCCTAAACCCTAAACCCTACACCAAGGTTCAGGGGTCTAGGTCTTTAGGGATTGCTGGCTTTTTGGCATTTAGTGGTTTAGGGCTTTAGTAGCCCCTTCGGAGTCTGAGGGTTTAGGGGTTTAGGGTTGAGGGCTTAGGGTTTGGGATAAAGAGTATAGGGCTTTCGGGGTTTAGGCTTTTGTCTTTGAGCGGCTTTCGCGCTGTAGGGTTTTAGGGCTCAGGGTTTTAAGGTTGTTTCGTTTATGCTGAAGCAGCTTCAGAGGAAGACTGCATGCTGCTGGCGAATTGCTATCAGGGTGTGGTAGTAGCGCAGTCGTAGTCGTTGTGAACTTCTCAGTCGCAAGATGGCTGGGTTGCGCAGCATCCCAGAGGAGTGGGCCGTTCTCAGCGGAGGCTCCTCTGCGACCTTCGGCGCCGATCGGGTTCGAGTATCAACTGGAGTGCTATGATTGCGGAGGCGCGGTGCCTGCACAGGCTCCTGGATGCCAGGGAATCATTCAAAAAGATGCTGGACATACTGAACCAGGCGGAGGAGGCTGCACCGATGTCGCCTGCCAAGCATGCCTACTCATCATGAAGTGCATTCGCGACAGGGCCTCCTCCAAGTAGGACCACACCTTAATAAGGCTCTTACATCATAGGTTCTAGGATGTTTTAGGGCAGGTGTAGGGTTTCGGATTTAGTGCCTCAGCCCGTCGCTGAGCCGTACGCCTTGCATCCTAGGTAGCCCGTGAGTGGTACTGTAAGGGGTGCTACAAGGGTTTCTAAACATGCCCTACAAGCAGAGCAACCATAGTTATGTTAACCATTGATAGCCCCAACTAAGGTACTAGTCCCAAACCCTAAACCCTAATTAAGGCACTAGTTTACTAGCAACTCTACTCACTAAGTCCCCTGGTCTTTCAAGTATGGGACCTTCCCAGACCCCCGGGAGGATCTAGAAAGTAGATCCCCTAATTTGGGGCCCTATACTACTAAGGGTACTTTATAGGAACCCCCATTAAGGGATCTACTTTTTGGTCTGGGTAGACGTGTAGCCTCGCTAGTTCAGGGTTGACCGTTTAGGGTCCCCTTATTAAAACCTAATAGTAGGAAAAGGGTACCCTTATTATAAAGGGGCTACTCAGGAACCTAGAGTATATACTTTGGGGGTCAAAATACCTACCATAATGGTACTTGGACCCTGTGGGTATAGAACCTAAACCCTAAACCCTAATACTGGTGCCCTTGCAGAACCCCTTTACGGAAGCCCGTCTGGTGCCGGTTGTAGGACCCCCCCCCCCCAGCACGAGCCTCAAACGACCGAGCATGACCCCAACCGACCCGGCTTTAGGGCTTAAGTTTAGGGTTCAGGGTTTAAGTTTAGGGTTTAAGTTTAGGGTTTTGGGTCCCCAACTTCACATTTCAGGGTATGGTTGTTTTACTTCTAGCGGCTAGCGTTCTATTCAGGGTGCCAGGGTTGGGGTTTAAGGTTGAGGGTTATAGTTCAACGGGTCAGCCCAGACCCCCGGGAGGATCCAAAAAGTAGATCCCTTAATGGGGGTTCCTATAAAGTACCCTTAGTAGTATAGGGCCCCAAGTTAGGGGGTCTACTTTCTAGATCCTCCCGGGGGTCAGGGAATTGAGTATGAGTAGGAAGGGAGACGTGAAAAGAGTCTCTCTTGAGCCCCCGACGTGAACATGACTTATGATAAACTGGGCTTTGGAGTACCATACTTGAATACTGTTTTTTAAAGGAACCCTTATGAAATAAAAGTTTATACTTTTTTCTCCCTGGTTACTTAAAAGCCCAGTAAACCCTGAAGCCAAAAGCTCCTAGGTACCTAGATGGGGGCTATTTACCCAAAGCATAATAGTAGTTCCTACTATAGAAAGCCTACATCCTACTTTCTAGGTACCCCTAAACCCTAAACCCTTTTGGGGAGACCGGAGAGTTTCCATTCCGAAGTTCTAGATGGGCCCTCGACGCCCGGAAGGACCAAGCTTAAAACCCAGAACCTGGAAACCTGAAACTTAAAAACCTGAGACCCCTCAAAGGGTTTAGAGTTTAGGGTTTAGGGGTTTAGGGGTTTAGGGTTTAGGTCAACCCTGAACTAGCGAGGCTACACGTCTACCCAGACCCTCGGGAGGATTTGGAAAGTAGATCCCCTAATTTGGGGCCCTATACTACTAAGGGTGCTTTATAAGAACCCCCATTAAATTAAGGGCCTAATTTGGGGCCCTATACGTACTACTAAGGGTACTTTATAAGAACCCCCCATTAAATTACGGGATCTAATTTTGGATCCTCCCGGGGGTCTGGGTATACAATAACCCCTTACTTCAGAACCCTGAACTCGCGCGCACTTCAATTCGAACCTGTTCAATGTCGCAAAGTTCGGCGGTCGCTGAGAGCTGAGCATACTCTTGAGCATCCTGAGGACAGCGCTTGGAATAGACTGATTATACTATTGTTACTATATTACTACAATTACTATTACTACTATTACCATTACTATTACTACAATTACTATTATTACTATTATTACTACTATTACCATTGCTATTACTATTAAAAGAACCTGCCAAATACCAAAGACCCTGCAAAGAGCCCTTGAGAGTGGGCAGGCTGCTGCCCGTGCCCGGTTGGCTGGCATCCACATCGTGCTGGAGGACTGCGAGTCCTTAAGGGGGAATTATTGGCACAAATAATTACCAATACTCTGTTGACCTACTATACCCCAAACCCTACTCCAATCAGTAAGGCCCCTATATCGGGGCTTTTGTTGATGAAGTTCTGAGTACTTCACAGTTCAGAGTGTGCCATACTCTACCAGCATCCCGCTCTTCCTTGCTCCTGCTCTACTTTGCTCAAGACAGAAAACAACAAGCAGTTACTTCGATGCCGGTTTCTCTACGTTTGTTCTTGGTTAGAAGCCAATCCACGGACCCTACGACTGAAAATCTCATCGCCCACCTTCACTGGGCTTTGGAGTACCATACTTTAATACTTTTTTCTTACAGGAAGCCTTATGAAATAAACGTGTATACTTTTTTCCCTGGTTACTTAAAAGCCCAGTTCAAGCTCACGGCGTACTTTGCAAAAGCAAGGCTACTAAGCAAGCTTCTGGCGAAGCCTCGTGCGATGCATAATCCTGAAGGAAAGCACATACCCCTGCTTCGGTGACAGGGAAAGGCAACACCTGACAACTTTTGCAATGCTTGATGCACCGAGCCAGCGGACCTGCCCTGGCTTAGAACCTTCGTTCCATGTGCCTTGTTATTGTCATAACATTCTGCAAACATCATATTGTCGTGCTTACATTATCGTTCGTCGTCACCGGCACCAAAATGACGGTAATTGCTCCAGCATTCCCAACAACTAGTACAGTGTTTGAGCTCCCCACCGCGTTCATGGCGAAGTATGTTGATGTGAGGGCCTCAATAATATGGCCCCCCGACCAAAAGTTTGGGCTTGAATAGTGTGGTGTCAGTGACCCTTCGGACCGGGGCCAGGTGGCTTTGATTAAGTTAGAAGGGAATTGGGGCGTCCCGGGGTTTGGGGGCTGGCTCAGGGTCTGGGTGGCTTTGATTAAGTCCCGGGGTTTGGGGGCTAGCTCAGGGTCAGGGTGGCTTAAGGGCTTCAGGGCCAGGGTTTTAGGGTTTGGAGGGGGTTTCAGTTCAGGAAGGGGTCGAGGGTTTGGGGTTAATTAGGGGTTGAGATTGGGCTCGAGGGTGATTTAAGGTTTAGGCTTAGGTAGGTGGGGTTTCGGGTTTAATTGAAAGTTTGGGGTCGTGGGTGCCTTAAGATTGACCATTAGCAGACAGGAGCGAACCCACCCACAAAAATCCAACAGCCCAAAAAAACCGCATTAGTAAGGCCGCCCTTTTTTTGGTACCGGCTCGAATTAGCAGAAAAACACATTAATTAGGGTACACTTACTATTTAGGCCCTCACATTACCCCCAATCCACTACTGTCACCATTCCAATCTTCAGCCTCAGCGTGCATCCCTGCATCCCAGGACCTCAGCGATCCGGGAAACCGTGCTGCCATTTTGCGCAGTGTGGAGGCATGTGGTATATTCATTGCAGGGGTTCAGGAGTTGCTATACCTTCCTGCCCTAAAGCCAAAACCTTGTGTTCTAGACCGCAACCCCTGAACCCTAACCCTTTTTTTGGATTCACGTGTATATAACTGTATATACATATTTCCCCCTCGGCCGGTCGTTTTCCGTTCGCACTGGCTGGATTTTTCCTTTTTCGCGTCGCAAGGTCCCTCGGAGTCGTGTGCAATTTTTCGGTTTGCACAGTTTATACGATGTGGGATTACGGTTCATGAGTAATTTGTCGTATGGTATGGTATGCCCTGGTAGCTGTGACTCTGCATTGGTTCCCATGCTCCTGAAATTCTCGTTGCACGTCAGATCTAATCCAAGGCTGGCAATTGCAAGGTTTTTGATACCCTAAACCCTAAGCCTCTAGAGCCACTGGAGTGCGGGTTTGGGGGTTAACTTCTGCAGCTAATGTCAATGTTAGTATAGTGTAATCATTCTTAGTATCATCATCAGTATTGTTATTTTTCTTATTTCTATTAGTATATAGTTTATTGTAATTAATTATGGCGGTTTCTGCTTCTATATTAGTTATTATCATTGATGACGTATTCGTTGTATTACCAGTGCGTGTTGGTTCTTGGCATTTGGGATGATTTCATTCTGCACTGCCTAGGCTAGGGCTTGCGGTCCCAAAGGCTACGTGGACCCTAAGAAACCTACATAAATGTTTAGGGCTCCTGATGGGTTTGGGTAGGTTCAGGTATGGTCTGTACTGGTAGGTTACAGGTTTAAGTGATTTTTGGCAATGGTGTTCGGCCCAGGGAGGTTCGCTTCGAGAGTTACGGACGTGGCTTACTTGGAGGTTCATGGGTAGTTATAAGTAGGGTTATAAGTCCCCTAATAGGAGTTATAATTATAGTTGCCCTACTTATAACTCCACTTATAACTACCCATGAACCTCCAAGTAGGGTTTACAGAGGGTTTAGGGTTAGCCGTGATGCTGACTTGGGACAAGCTGTAAGATGTTTCAGGAACTGCGCATGCAGATAATGCCGTGCGCGTCCCTTCTACACTGTTGGCAAATCCTGTGATGCCACGTAAGATAGATTACATCCCCTTATAGTGTGTCCCTATCTAGCCACAGCAAAGTATGACTTATCACCTTATTCCATTGTATAGGCCCCGGTATTAGAGCATCACAGTCCTACACCCTAAACCCTAACGGCCCTAAACCCTGTTGTGGGGTTGGCCCCAAAACCCTCTGCCCAGAATCTTCCTAAACCCTTGCCAAACTTCCATCCCGAAATCCTAAACCATCATGCCCGTTATCCCTAATCCCTGACTTTCCAAAAATACACTAATACACTTTATGCCCGACTATCCTCAACCCTGAGACTCACTCTTAACTTCACTCTAAACCCCACATCCTAAACCCTAAAAGCCTAAACCCTTCAGCCTTTAACCCTAAACCCTGAACGATAAACCCTTCACCTTAAACCCTACATCCTATACCCCCTAAACGATAAACCCTACACCCTAAATACCCCGGACCCTAAACCCTTACTCCCGAAGTCCTTTGGCAGGCCCTGGGCTTGCTCCATGTGCACGAGGTAGGGGACGACCAGTTTTGGGGTTTCCTTCGTTACCCAGAAAGGGGCAACAATGGAGACATAGGTTGGTTTCTAGATTGCAATGGCTAGATATGCAGGTTTCAGGATGGGGCCTGCTGCTTCGAAGGTTTAACGTTCAGTGATACAGGGTGTAGGTTGTGAGGTTTCGATTTAAAAAGGGATTAGGATCAAACCTACACCCTCAACCCGAAAAGTGGTTAAGGTCAAGGTTTGGATTCATCTCCAGCATTACCAGCACCCCCCAACTACCCTCTATTATACCCTAAATACCCACTATTAAGGACCATAAGGGCTCTATTACGGGGTACTTGGGGGGTGCTGGTAAGGTTTTGGGTTTGAGGTTTAGGGTTGCTCACCAAAGCCCTAAACCCTAGGATTGAGGGAACCCCAAAACCCTCCAAAAACCGTACGCCTTAGGATTTAGGGAACTCCTAAGCCCCCAAACCCCTTAACGTTGGGATTTAGGGAACCCCAAACCCCCAAAACCCTACACCCAGGCCCTAGGACCAGGATTTAGGGAACCCCCAAGACCTAAAACCCTAGGATTTAGGGAACCCTTAACCCCCAAAGCCCTGCACCCTAGGATTTAGGAAACCAACCCCCCAAAAAAGTAGCTCTGCCGATTTGTGATTAGGTCCACTCCCCAAGCCGGCGGGTGAGTTCCACAGCGCGTGGGCGAAGCATCTCTGCCAAGAGGGGCGATTGGGTTTCGGGGACCTGGGATTCTTTGTTGCAGGCTCTGTGGGCGGCATTTTTTTGGGGGCGTTTGTCTTTTCTGGAAAACTGTTCTTTGGAAAGAGGCACGTAGGGTCTTGGATTGTGATACTAGTTCCTTCCCACCTCGGCCTCTGCCACCATGGTAGTACTCCGTTACTGTGAGCTGTCAGCAGACACGTTTTTTGCCATGGCATGTGTATCGAGATACTATAATTATTATGGGGTCCGAGCTTTAATTAAGGGTTTTTGAAATTGTGATTTAGGGGTTTAATGTAGGAACCTGATTAAGAAGCCCTGGGCCTTTATTAGGTTTCCTTATATGAGTCCTACTATTTTGGGGTTATAGGCCCAGGGCTTCTTAACCAGGTTCCTACATTATGTCTGTTTGGGTGTTTTTTTTGGATATCGGGCTGGTGGGTGTTTGGATTTGGGGGCTTAGAGTTTGGAGTTTAGGCTTTCGGGTTGAAGGTTTAACCCTATAAGCCCTGACCACTAAACGAAAAGCCTGAAAGCCCTGAACCCTAAACCCTAAGACCCCAAAGGGTTTAGTTAGGGGTTAGGGTTTAGGGTTTTAGGGTTTAGGCTTTAGGCTTTAGGCTTTAGGCTTTAGGGTTTTAGGGTTTAGGGTTTAGGGTTTAGGGGTTTAGGGTTACGCGGGGGGGTGTTGGGAATCAGGGACCTTACGGGTCTCCGAGGCATCGTCAACGGCGCGGAGAAGTGGCTGACTCTTCACCAGCACTCGGACATCGCGGAATGTTTGGGAGGATTAAAGGCTCGGCATCGTCGGGATTTTAGTTTGGGGGGCTTGGTGTGTGAAGAGAGTAGCAGCAATATCGGGCGAGAGTTGTCATCATCGCACTGCATAGCAACAAGACCAAGCTTCAAACGAATGTTTTAGTAGTATTCGTCCCAGTGTCACTCTTGCCAGCATGTTTTACATTCTTGCACCACTGGTAGTTTCACTGCTGCTTCTTTTGTTGCAGCTTGTCCCTAAACCCTAAACCCTACCCTAAACCCTAAACCCTAAACCCTAACCCCTACCCTAAACCCTAAACCCTAAACCCTAACCCCTACCCTAAACCCTAAACCCTGATTTCTGGTTACAGCAGTGATGCCAATGTGCAGTGTTCAAGTGGGAGTTTCCGAAAATGAGGGGTACCTGATTTGGGGGTCCTTATAATAAGGATCCTACTATTTAGGGTACTATATTAGGATCCCATGTTTTCGGAAACTCCCAAGTGTTGCTACCCTGAGCCCTAAACCCCTAAAGCCTCGCGGAGTTGGGAGTGCCAGGGCTCAAGGCCAGGGTTAGGGGCTTAGGGTTTAGGGGGTTTAGGGTTTAGGGGGTTTAGGGTTTAGGGGGTTTAGGGTTTAGGGGGTTTAGGGGGTTTAGGGGGTTTAGGGGGTTTAGGGGGCTTAGGGTTTAGGTCTTAGGGGGTTTTAGGCTTACAGTAGTAGCCCAAAGTTGGAGACCCAATAGCCTCAATCACTAAGAGTAATGTACAGGGAGTCTCAGCACTATTTGTCCTTAAACCTGTTTCCAACTTTTGGGGTGTACTATACGGGTTTGGGGATTTGGCGTTTGGTTCTAATGCTTGACCTAACCCAGGTTCACTTTGCAGGACCGAGTCAGGCTGCTTCCAACCTAAGTCCTTGCACCCTTAACCATAAACCACAAACCTCCTTAGGCGCACCAAGTGCCCCAAAGCCTCAAGACTCGGTCTTCTTCTTGTTGTTACTGTTATAAATGGGTTTTCATCTTGTATCACGGTAGCAGCTGTATGCCTCTGTGCACAAGGTACGTGACCACGCCACAAACCAGGAACCACGCTTCTCTCTCGCAATCCGTGAGACAGCGCAGGCCACACAACATCAAGTACTGGCAGCTGTGCCACCCGGCCAGGGCCTGCAACCAAGGAATAGGGTTTAGGGTTTAGGGTTCAGGGTTTAGGGTTTAGGGTTCAGGGTTTAGGGTTTAGGACCAGGAAGACGCAGGTTCCTTCTCAGGCCTTTGATGGGGCTTTACAAGGTCTTATTTGATGGGCTCTAAAAGTTTTCTATGAAAGAATATTGGGGTTGCAGTTTGGGACTTCCAGTCTGTATACTTAGCAAGGATCCTTATAAGGCTTTAGGGAACCCTAAACTTACTAAAGCCTACCACACCCCTAAACCCTAAAACCGCCAGAGCCAGACCAGCCTCAAAATCAACAAGATTTTGTCGTCAGTAACAGCAACAGTCCTGTACCAGTTCATGCAAAACCTGCGTCCTAGTATGATAACTCTTATTCTTACCATTATGATTATTCATATTTTGATTACTAGCTATTACTATTCAAGCCCCGACCAGAAAGACCTAAGATGGCCAACCAAAACTCTTTAACGTGCCCCTTAGTAAAGGAACCATTAAGGGAACGCTCAGCAACCCTAAAGACACCCGTATAGAACCATTAGGGAACCTTTACAGAACCCTAAGGGGACCCGTCGAGCGATGAGAAAACCCTATAGAACCCTAAGGAACTTATAGCCCTAAACCTAAACCCCTTGTAGAAACCCTAAACCCCAAAACCCCAAAGCCCTAAACCCAAAACCCCAAACCCCTAAACCCCCTGAACCCTAAACCCTAAACCCCCCAAACCCTAAACCCTAATCCCCCAAAGCCCTAAACCCTTAAACGCTAACCCCACAGCCTAAACCCCAACCCTAACCCCCAAAGCACCCCAAACCCCTAAAACCGAAGCCGTATAGAGCCCTTCAAAGGAACCCTTAAAATCCTCCTTTAAAGGAGCCCTAAGCCCCCTTCAACGGCTCCTTGGTTACCCCCAAACCCCTAAACCCCACACCCGAACCTCCTCAACCCCCAAACCCTTAAACCCTAAACCCTAAACCCCCTAAACCCTAAACCACCTAAACCCTAAACCACCTAAACCCTTAACCCTAAACCCAAGACCACCTAAACCCTAAACCCACCAAACCCTAAAACCCAAACCCCTGAAACCCATAAAGGGTCCCTTGGGTTTTTGAGGCCGCGAGCCGCTGCCTCTGGAGTCCTTGAGCTTCGATGAGCCCACAGCCTTGCTTTTCGGCTCCGAGGTTACCAGAATTTTTTGTTCGGGAGGGGGGGGGGGGATTCCTTTAAAAGAGAGGTTTAGGGCGCAGAATTTTGTCAGGGGAAATTTCCGTTAAAACGGGGTTTAGGTTTTTTTAGGTGGGTTCCGGTAAAAAAGAGAGGTTTAGGGTTTATGACTGGTTTAGGGTTTATAGGGTTTGGGGTTCCTTTAAAAAGGGGTTTAGGTTTTAGAGTTTTTTGTGGGTTCCTGGGTTCCTTTAAAAGAGAGGTTTAGGGTTTAGGGTTCCTTTCAAAAGGCTTTATGGTGTAGGGTTCCTTTAAAAAGGGGTTAGGGTGTATACAGGGTTCCTTTAGAAAGGGGTTTAGGGTTTAGGAAGGTGGGTTCCTTTAACCAGGGGTCCATAAGGGCTACTATCAAGGTGACTATAAGGGTGCTACAGCACGTCAATATGATACACCCCAAGACCTTGTTCCAATTATGAAGGCCCCTATACTGGATCTTTGGGGGTTCAGTGTTTCAGGCCCCGGAGGCTTTATCGTGGCGGCTTGCAGGGGTTAGAGGTTTGTCGGTTCAGGGCCTGTGGGGTTTAGGGGTTAGGGGGATCAAAGCATTAGGGCTTCAGGATTTTAGGGGTGTGTGGAGCTTTAGGGATGTAGGGCTTGGGGGGGGTCTACAGTTGTTTTTGGGTTGTGGGCTTTGGTCTCAAGAGGTTGAGGTTTGGTCCTATAACGTCGAAGGGTGTGCCCCTGACCCCCAAACCCTGAACCACCCAGAGACTCCAATATCCCTTACTTAAGGAATATGCCGTAAATTATAGTAGGATCCCCAATATGATTTGGTTCAAGATATTGGAGCCTCTGGGCAGTTTTAGGGTTTTGCGGGGTTGTGGGGTTAGGGGTTTTCGGGGCGCGTTTCCAGGGGCTTCCCGGCTTCTTCGAGAATTTTCGTCCCTTTTTGTTACCGGTCGGGGACTTGGGTGTTTGTACTTATGGAGTTCAGCTTCTTTGTAAAGTTTAAAGGCTGAATCTAGTTGCTTGGCAGAAGGCAGCGTCTAAACTCACGAGTGTTCTTGCCCTACCTCGTGTGTCAACCTTGAAAATCCGGAGCCCAAGGTCACTAAAGCAACCAGACCCCAAGCCGCAATGAACCGTAATTTAATTTAGCTGTATAAATCCTAAATTCTACGCCCACTGGACTTGACTGGTGCTGCCGCCGGCTCTCAGACGGGGGCTCACCGCCGTAAGGCTGTGACGTAGGTTCAATAATTATTATCCCTTCCCTTTTGAAAGGCTTCTCAGCCATGGAGGACGTGTGCAGGATTGGTTCCATGACCTCGAGGGAGTCCAGCATTGGGTCCAGCGTTGTTCTCAGCGAGCGATCGCTGAAGGTTGAGATGCTGGGCTCTTGTTAAGGAACTCATAGCTAGACTTTAGGCTTCAGTCGCCAAAACACGGATCTATGGTGAATAAGATGGTTTCCTGATCTTGGTAGTTTTGTTATCCAAGCCCTTTTAAGAACCAAGGATGCCACCCGAGCTCCTGCGTGGCGTCTACTTGCATGAATGCCTCGCTCAATGGGGAAAGCATTGGGCTTCAGCCGACACAGTCGAACGGGCTTCCGACTTTCGTCTAAGCCGACCGACGCAGCGCATCGACAACTTCCTGAGCCACGATTGGGAAACATCTCGCTGGCTCAAGTTGGCTGCTCTCCTGGTTGTTTTCAACTCCAGGGCAGCAGCAGTAGCAACTCTGCTGGTCAGCGTCGGTGTCGGAATCCTACGAGCCTCCCATGTTCTTCCGGATGAGGCCTGGACGGTAGCGATTGGCCACGCAACCTGGGTCTCTTTTTTTTTCGGCTGGCAGAGGCTTCGGTCCTTTTGCCGGCCCCGCACTGTGTTCTTGGACAAGCTCTGCATAGCCCAACACGATGTCGCTCTCAAGGAGCAGGGCATACTGGGATTGGCAGCTTTCTTGGACATTGCGGATGAGCTCACCGTGCTGTGGTCCCCCCGCACATTGCAACGGCTTTGGTGTGTGTATGAGCTCAGCACTTTTCTTCGCAGACCGGAGAAGCGAAAGCAAGTCAAGATCATGCCGGTCAAACTGGCGCTTCTGCTGTGTGTGAACAGCTTGAGTTGGTTCGTGATGGCAGGAGGCTATTCCGTGATCTCAAACCAATCAGGTCGAGAGGTCACTTGGACAAGGAGTCTCTTGGGGAGTCTATGCATGTGCTTTGCGGCTGTCTTCTTGCCCTGGACCTATTACGCCTTTGGGTCGCACCGAGCAGTGCAGCACTTGCTAAGCGAGCAGCTCCTAAGTGGGTAGGGGTTCCATGGGCTAAGGGCTATTTCTAAGGCCACTTGCCGAGCCATTACTGCAGGTCGGCATTGGCATGATGGAGGACTTGTCCACCCTGCCCAAGCAGCTTTCCAACTTCCGAATCCAGGAGGGGTTTTCCGTACTGGAGGGCTAAACCTCGAGAGCCTGTCGCATGACAGTGGAAGCTACGGCCTGGGCCTGGACGTCGAAAGGCGATAAACGATGACACTTAAAGCTGCAGCTGCTGCTAAGACGACGACGACGAGACCACTGCCGCTGCCACTGCTACAGTTGCTGTTACGGCTACTGCTGTTACTACTACTACTACTACTACTACTACAGCTCCTGCTGCTGGTACTGCTACTGCTACTGCTACTGCTACTGCTACTGCTACTACCACTTCTACTGCTACTGAAACTGCTGCTACTACTACTACTACTGCTGCTACTACCAGTACTACGACGACAACAGCAACTGCTACTGCTACTGCTGCTGCTACTGCTACACCTACTCCTACTCCTACTCCTACTCCTACTGCTACTGCTACTGCTACTGCTACTGCTACTGCTACTGCTACTGCTACTACTGCTACTACTGCTACTACTGCTACTACTGCTACTACTGCTACTACTGCTACTGCTGCTACTACTGCGACTGCTGCTACTGCTGCTACTGTTGCTACTGCTGCTACCGCTGCTGCGGCTACTGCTGCTACTGCTGCTACTGCTACTGCTGCTACTGCTGCTCCTGCTGCTGCTGCTACTGCTACTGCTGCTACTGCTGCTACTGCTTCTGCTGCTGCTGCTGCTGCTACTGCTACTGCTACTGCTACTGCTACTGCTACTGCTGCTGCTGCTGCTGCTGCACTGCTGCTGCTGCTGCTTCTACTTCTACTGCTACTACTACTGCCACTGCTACTGCTACTGCTACTGGTGCTGCTGCTGCTACTGCTACCTCTATTGCTACTACTTCGACTTTGTCTGCTGGTACTCGTGCTATTGCTACTACCGCTGCCGCTGCCACCACCACTACCCATGACCGCCACCACATCCGCTGTCATTACCACTGCCGCTACGACTACTGCGGCACGACCACGACCGCGACTACAACCACTACTGCGGATAGTATCATTGCTTCGGCTTCGGTGGCAGCTGCATTTTTTGACACCAGCGACGACAACTCCACAAGCAACTCACGTCGGCATACAACAACAAGCGAAACAACAACAACAACAACAACAGCAACAGCAACAACAACAGCAACAGCAACAGCAACAGCAACAGCAACAACAACAACAACAATTATTTTACTTCGAACATCCCCACCCTACCAGGTAGTCTCATGGTAGTCTGTGGGGTTGGGCACTCCGGGCAGTCTCACGGTAGTCTGTAATGTTGGGATTGGGCACTCCAGGGAGTCTCACGGTAGTCTGTAATGTTGGGATTGGGCACTCCAGGGAGTCTCACGGTAGTCTCTGGGGTTGGGCAGTCCAGGGAGTCTCACGGTAGTCTCTGGGGTTGGGCACTCCAGGGACTCTTACGGTAGTCTCTGGGGTTGGGCACTCCAGGGACTCTCATGGTAGTCTCTGGGGTTGGGCTCTCCAGGGACTCTCATGGTAGTCTCTGGGGTTGGGCACTCCAGGGACTCTCACGGTAGTCTCTGGGGTTGGGCACTCCAGGAGGTAGTCTCAGCGGGCGAGGAGTAATAGCTGACTTTAAAATCTAACAACCCCACAGCGAGGGTGGGGAACAGCAACAACAACAACAGCAGCAACAGCAACAGCAACAGCAGCAACAACAACAACCAAAAAAAAAAAACAACAATAACAAGACCAAGAACAAGCACAATAACAAGATCAATAACAATAACAAGAAGAAGAAGAACAACAACAACAAAAACAACAACAGCAACAGCAACAATAACAAGAACAACAAGAACAACAACAACAACGACAACAACAACAACAACAAAACAACAAGAACAAGAACAAGAACAAGAACAAGAACAAGAACAAGAACAATAACAAGAACAGGAACAAGAACAAGCACAATAACAAAATCATTAACAATAACAAGAACAACAAGAGCAGCAACAATAACAACAAAAAAAGCAACAGCAACAACAGCAGCAGCTACAACAACAACAGCATCATCAACAACATCAACATCATCACCAACCGCAGCAACAACAACAACCACAAGAGTAGCAATAGCAACAGCAACAGCAACCATAGCCACAACAACCACGACCGCACAACCACCACAACCACCACAACCACCACAGCCACCACAACCACCACGACCACCACAACCACCACAACTACCACAACCACCACAACCACCACAACCACCACAACCACAACCACCACAACCACAACCACATCCACAACCACGACCATAACGATTCAAAATGGCCCCAACCACAACAACATCAACAACAACAACAACAGCACAATCAACTGCAGCATCAACATCGCAACTTGAACATAAGAGGCAACAACAACAGCAGTTGCTACAACAGTTCGCACGACTCAAGTATTGACGGCGACAGCTAGTAGCAGCAAGGATGTCGCCGACGGCTGCAACCACAATAGTTGCATGGACAGCAGCGAGAGCAACAGCGGCAATACCAGCAATTTGAACAGCATCGTCATCCTTATCCTCATCAGCATCGAATCGAAGAGACAGAAGAAGGTTAGAACAAAGACAAGGATGACAATGACAACAGCAAGAACCAACGACCACCATACAGGTGCAGATCTTCTCCAGCGTTCTTTAGAGCAAGACGCCATCCGGCATCAAAGCATTCGTTTAGTGCCTTAGCGCATTGAGGTTTCTCTGACAGGGTGAGAAAAGGTGACGCTCAGAAATGCAACCATTTGCGCGTTCATTCGTGTTGGATGCCTACCAAGCTGGTTATGGCTGTGACGGCGATCGCGTTTGTTCTGGCAAGTTGTTGCACTCTTGGTCGCCGCCATAGTCGTCATGGTCGTATGCCCAAGCCTAGCCCGAAACCCTAAACCCTAAGCCCTCATCTCTTATCCCTTAAAGCCTGAACCCTTACCATCCCTTATCCCTGGACCCGAACTGCCATCGAATTTTTGTGAGCCGCGAGGATGCAGAAAGCATGTGCTGCTCTCGACGGCATATCCATCCAGAGACCCAGCAGGATGTCCCCTGTGATCGGGAACTGGTGCTGCCCGGCTTTGGGGTTTAGGGTTTAGGGGTTTAGGGTTTAGGGGTTTAGGGCTTAAGGGGTTTAGGCTTTAGGGGTTTAGGGTTTAGGGGTTTAGGGTTTAGGGTTTGGGGTTTAGGGTTAATAGGGTTTAGGGATTGATGTTTAAGCCCTTTAGGCTTTAGGGTTTGGGGTTTAGGGTGATGTATGACAATAACCAAACTAGGTGTAGATAGTTAAAGATATTGACAAAACAGATGGCAAGACCACTAGCAGTAATGGCAACAACAATAGTATCAATAGTAACAACCGCCAAAATAACAACAGTCAGAACATTACTCATTTAAATCCATGACTTGAACCTGTTCGGCTCATAGATTGCATGCTTGGGTTTTGTGCTGTAGGGTGTTTCAGGCTTTCAAGAAACCCTATAGCCAAGCCCTAACTCCAAACCAACACGAGATAAGAGTTCTTGGCTCCGGCACAAACCCTCGATCGTGTTGAAGTTGTTGCAGGGAACTTCCCTGAACCCTAAACCTTAGGCCCAGTGCTTCGGCTGAGTTATTGGTCTGTGATGCTTCACGAGTCCGGCTAGCGAAATCTAGTCGATGTAGTTATTTTTTTCTGCACCCTGTGCTTTCGTGCTCCGAGACCCTCCACCCTAGACTCTGAGGTGTAGTCTGGCCTTTACGTAAGTTGTCCCCATGTTTGTGCTTGGTTTTGCTCACATGGAGATCTGAAAAGTCGTGTGTTTATAATATCCAGTATCCCCCCTGATGGCCCCTATACAAGTATACCAGAATATACCTTGCATTCCTAGGTTGATTCTTGAGGCCCCAGATTAACGGCTCGCCCTCCTAAGGGCAAGTCGGTCCACTCGCTGAGTCATCATTTTCCTAGCGTAAGCTGGTGGTAGTACTATAGGGGCCTAAATAAGTACCTATACAGTGGGCGAGGCCGCTATATGAACTACTGCTACTGGATCTCAGCTTGTGGTAATTATGGTACAGAACAGCACTGGCTGTAGCTGCTGCTTCTTGAGTCGCCAATTTAAAGCGAGGACAAATCATGCCTCCCACCCGACCCCATCCTCCTTTGGAAGTAAAGGTCCGTGGGACGTGTGAGCTCATTTCCGAGATTCGGGTTGAGGTGTAGCTTAAGTTCAATATGTATCCCAAGACTTTGTTCCACAAGCCTTTTACAGGGATTTGTCTGTCATTCCGGAATCTTAAACCCCGAACCCTAAACCGAACCTTAAACCCTAAACCCTAAACGGCATCCTACACCCTGACTAAAACCCGAGACGGTATCTGAGGTTTGCAACTCTGCAGCAGTGGTTTGGCCGGCCAGGCGATGCGCCCGGCAACTAGGTGGCACTTCGGGAAGCTTTTCGAAAGTTCGTTTAATTCATAAATACTTTTTTCTTTGTAAGCTATGGTTCCTATAAAGGTTCAGAAATACCTTTAAGGGCCCCCAAAACTGCCCTAAACCCCTAAACCCTATACCCTATACCCTAACCCTACACCCCTAAACCCCTAAACCCTAAACCACCTAAACCCTAAACCCCTAACCCCTAAACCCCTGAACCCTAAGCCCCGAAACCCCTAAACCCCTAAACCCCTAAACCCTAAACCCCTGAAACCCCTACAGCCTACAGCCCGAAACTCTCCAACCCAGGCAAGTATTTGGTGGACTTCAACCGCCTCGTGCGGAAGGAGCTGGCTCCATCAGTTCTGAAGTCTGTCTCTGGGGCTCCAAATAGCCCAAACTATGTATCTAGGTAGGGCTTTGGGACATGGTATATTTTCCCTTATTGGGCGTAAGAGGATCTTATTTACAGATATTTTTCAAAGGCTCAAAAGCCCCACCTAGTTATAAATTTTAGACCCTTGGGCCCTTGGGAGTACAGCCCCTTTCGCATTTTCGGCGCAGGGGTCGGGGCGGGAGAAGGGGGACGGGCGGGGGAGTGGGTCGAAAAAGTTTCTAGACTAAACTGAGTGATAGGAACCAGGGCATCCTCATGATTTCATACAAATGATTTGTCGAACTACGTAAAGCGAGTAGCAGTAGCAGTAGTAGTAGTAATAGTAGTAATAGTAGTAGTAGTAGTAGTAGTAGTAGTAGTAGTAGTAGTAGCAGTAGTAGTAGTAGTAGCAGCAGTAGTAGCAGTAGTAGCAGTAGTAGCAGTAGTAGCAGTAGCAGTAGTAGCAGTAGTAGCAGCAGTACTAGTAGTAGTCGTAGTAGTAGTAGTAGTAGTCGTAGTAGTAGTAGTAGTAGTAGTAGTGTATCCTTTTATTAAGTACGCAGGGGAGATGCCGGGACAGAGCTGAGGTTGGCCGGGATCACCTTCCTGTCTCTTGGTCGATCATAGGGACCCTGTTTGCTTCTGCGGGTTTAGGGTTTAGGGGTTTAGGGGTTTAGGGTGTATAGGGGTTTGGGGTTTTGGGGCTTAGGGGTTCAGGGTTTAGGGGTTTAAGGGGTTTAGGGTTTAGGGGTTGGAATGTTTGTTTTTTCCCAGTAGTCCAACCAGGGAGTCCATAAAAGAGTATGTTTTGAGTTCCAAGGTCTGGTACACTCTGTACATGGCGGTCAGCGGCAGCACTCCTTTTTTGTCAGACTGTATCTCTCTGTTGGCGAAGGGACCACCCGCCAACTTGTCCAGTGGTGGGACTGTTATTTGGGGCATACGTACTTTCATAAGTTTTGCGTACGTCCCGGTACTCGCAATCCTGGCCACTAGATTGAATCTGTGCTTTTGCTGGCATGGATTCCGGATGGCACACCATTCCGCCTGTCGATCGAGATTCTGTCTGGCAGTTCTGCTGTCACAGCTTGGAATCATAATTGCTGCTACTTTCTGGGCGCTCTTTTTCATCTCCTCGAATCAAGTTGAAGCAAGCAGTTGGATCCCTATGGTGCCTTTTCTCTTGCTCTTGGCAACAACAGCGACACTTTTTCGCAATGGCTGCATGGCAGATGGAGAAGCTTGGTGAATTGTACGGATCATTTTTTGTTACTCTTTCCTTACAGTTTCGAACCGTCACAAGGATGCTTTTTTCTGGGGCTCAGGAAACTTCCAGAGAGCCGGCGGCAAGTCGGAAGGAACGCCTGGAGCCATCTCAACCAGGAGTTCCGAACCTTGGTAGATGAGTTAGACAACTTTGCACGTTTTGGATAATGTGACTCCCCATAAATATATCTGAAAGTTTCAACTTTGTGGCACTTATGAACTCGACAACTGAGGAACGATGGACTGCGAGATGGAGACGAAGAAGAGTCAACTTTTCACGTTTAAAGCAGGCACGGCGAGCGCCGAAGGTCTGCCGGTTAATTACGCTGGTGCCAAGCAGACGCCCACGAAGTGAGGGCGAAAATCATGTGTACAGTATGAGCTTGCAGCCAGTGTGGTCATTTAGCGATAGGTGCCTCACCCTGACTTCGGGATCTCTGTTTCTTCGTCTTTTTGCGGAGTTTCGGCTGCACATTACAACATGAACGAGGCTCTTACTCTTTCCATCTCGATGATCTGTTTTCATGCAAGGAACTCCGTCAAGAGCATGCGCCTCATCTGTCGGAAAACTGCAGGGGACAGGCATTTGCGAGGGCTCACCGGCTAGACCTCGCAGTGCGCCTCAGGTTAGCATTCAAGGTTTGCGGTCAATCCCTCCCTAATTGCCAATTTAAAGGCCTCTAATACCCCAAACTCTAGGGCTCTAAGGACTCATATATCAAAGCTTTTGGGCCCAAAGACCATAATATATAAGGCTTTTGGGCTATCTTGAGCCCCAGGGAAACACCGGAATCGAAATCACTCCGGCCATACTGTTGATGGACAAAATCCTGCATTACCCATTATAAGGAATATACCATAATTCCCATAGTTTAGAGTCCTTCAGGTCATGCAGGATTTTGTCCATCAACCGTAGCTGGTCATCCGGCAGGCCTGGGGGGTCTCTGCAGCAGCGCTGGACCTTTGTGACGCAGCCTTCACGGTACCATTGCCAGGACTGAGTGAGAGTAAGGGCCTTAGCCGCTGGTAGGGGGTTTGGGAGTTTAGTTTAGGTTTTAAGGTTTCTGAAGTTTCAGTTTGGGAATTTATCTTCGTCTTCAGAGTTGCAAGTTCGCCCTACAAGCCCAGAAAGCCCTATAGAGTCCTAAACCCTTGTGAACCCCCAAAACCCATGGGGCCTAGGGTCTCGGGCTGGTTCAAGGTCAACCTCTGGCTGCCGATAGGACGCGTCTAGGACTAGGTTCCCCAGTAGTATCTTTTTGTCCTTTTTCTTTGAAAGGTTTCCTTATTTCAACCAGGTAGTAGGGTTCCTTATTAGAATTATAAGTAGGGTTATAAGTCCCCTAATAAGGGTTGTAGTCAGAGCTACCCTACTTTTATAACCCCACTTATAACTACCCATGAACCTCCAAGCAGGTAAGGGGCTGCCCCCAAACGAACAAGGCGATCGAGCTCCGTGTTGGTGAGACCGGAGCGCCTGTTTTAGAGGATTTGCGCGAATCTCTTCTTTCTGATGCCCAGTCACTGGGGCCCAGTCTCTTGATTCCGAGTCTTCTTCTTCGTTTCTTGATACCTTTTGCACGGCCCCCCCAAAGAAACGCTTTCTTTGCCGGTATGCTGGGTCGTTGGTCCAGCTTGGTCGGTTTTTGGCAACAGGGTAAACGCTGTTACGTTCCCTTCGATCTCACGTGCAGAGATGGTTTCTGTATTTCCTCTTTCACCAGATGCCCCAACTTCGCCAAAAGGCTCAGATCTTTTTGTGGGCACCCTGGTAAGTCTCGATCTTTGAATACTGAGGCCAACGAAGCCAGGTCTAGTACAGGGGCTTAAACAATTACCTATACACTATGGTGGGGGTTCCTTGTTATAAATATAGTATAATGGGCCCCAAAACCCTTTTCGAATTATTAAGGCCCGTATATCATAGAACCCTCTTTAAAGGAACCCTTTAAAGGAAAACCCTACTCAAATTATTAAGGTCCCTATATTATAGTACCCTGATAGATCCATTATTATAGTAACCCTTATAGACGCCTTTAAAGCGACCCTATTCCAATTATTAAGGCCCCTATATAGTACCCTGACAGATCCCTTATTATATAATCATCCTGGAAGTCCAGAAGATTCTTTAAGCTAACCGACCCGGCTCCTCTTCATGACTTGACCGCTTCTTGAGACTTGGGGTACCCTTGTCTTCAAGGAGCGACTGGGGGAACCCAGAGGACGAGGTGGGGTGGAGCAATACAGGGGTCTGAATGAGAAGTGTAACGATTTAGATTCCTTCTACACCAGAATATCCCCTGCCAAGCCCGGCTCGAATCGCACATACGATAGGGGGGTCAATAATTACCTATACTATTTGGGGGCGGGGGGTTCCTTGTTATAACTATAGTATACTGGGCCCCAAAACCCTATTCTAATTATTAAGGCCCTTTATCATAGAACCTTACTATAGATCCCTTTTAAGGAACCCTTTAAACGGAACCCTACTCAAATTACTAAGGCCCCTATATTATGCTGAAACATCTGCTGGTGAGGCCTGAACGTGTCTGTGGCCGTGGCTGTCTGTGCACACTTTGCGGCCTTTCGACGGCGTGAGGCAGCTGGCTCGCCTCAAGCCCATAATAGAGGGGCCTTAGTAATTGGAATAGGGTTGCCTTAAAGGCGCCTATAAGGGTTACTATAAGGGAAGGGGCCTTAATAATTAGAGTAGGGTTTTCCTTTAAAGGGTTCCTTTAAAGGGATCCGTAAGGGATCTATAATGGGGTTCTATGATAAAGGGGCCTTAATAATTAGAATTGGGTTTTGTTTCCCACTATACTATAATACTATAGTACTATAGTACTATAATACTCTAATACTCTAATACTCTAATACTCTAATACTCTAATACTCTAATACTCTAATACTCTAATACTCTAATACTCTAATACTCTAATACTTTAATACTCTAATACTATAATACTATAATACTATAATACTATAATACTATAATACTATAATACTATAATACTATAATTCTACAATACTATAATACTATAATACTATAATACGATAATACGATAATACGATGATACGATGATACGATGATACGATGATACGATAATACTATAATACTATAATACTATAATACTATAATACTATAATACTATAATACTATAATACTATAATACTATAATACTATAATACTATAATACTATAACACTAATACTATAATACTATAATACTAGTAAGGAACCACCCAAAATAGTATTGGTAATTATCGAGGCCCCTATATCATGGCTTATGGTTCAAGGCTGGCAGGGTTTAGGGCTTGAGTGCCAGTTGTCCACAGCAAGCATGCCGGTGGGGGGACTTGCCGACGACATTCCTGTCTGAAAGCACACCCCCAAAGGGTCCAAGAAGCACTATTATACAGTAGTACATACATTGGGGGCCCCAATATCTACTATGAAGCTACTACAAACATTGGTACTTGGACCCCTTGGGCCCGATCTCCCCATCCTAAACCCCAAACCCTTTGGGCCCAACCTTCCTTACCCTAAACGATTTGGGCCCAACCTCGCTACCCTTCTCCCTACTACCCTAAACGCTAAACCCGAATTACGAGGGCTCAAAGCCCCTAAGCCCCTGCACTCTAAACCCTTAAACCCTAAACCCTTACAGTACCCTTATGGAGCCCTTTAAAGGAACCAACCCTTATACTCCCCTTTAGAGCAACCCCTGTAATCCCCTTTAAAGGAAACCCCCCATAATCCCCTTTAAAGGAACCCTTGTCATCCCCTTTTAAAGGAACCTCAACTACGAGAGCATCAGAGCCAAGGACCCCTTATACTCCCATTTAAAGGAGCCCTCTGAAACCCTACATCCCTGAACCCTAAACCCCCTAATCTTCTTTTAATCCCCGTTAAAGGAGCCTTAACTACGTCCCTAAACCCTAAGCCCTAAACCCTAAACCCAAAGCCCAACTGCGAGAGCATCAGAGCCCTTTAAAGGCTCTTGCCCTGGCAGCCCACGAGAGTGACCTGGAGCCCCGGGAGGTGTGGGGCGGGGGGATTCGGTTGGGTTTCAGGGTTTGGGGGTTTTGGAGTTTAGGGTTTAGGAGTTTAGGGTTTAGGGCTTTAGGGTTTAGGAGTTTAGGGTTTAGGGCGTGGGAGTTTAGGGTTTATATAGGGCTTTAGAATTCGGGGTTTAGGAGTTTAGGGTTTAGGAGTGTGGGGGTGTAGGCTTTAGGGTTTAAGTTTCAGGACCTTGATTAAGGTTCGGAGTTTTGGGGTACAAGGCTTAGGGCTTTAGGGGTCTCAACAGCGTTTAGGGTGGAGGGTTCAGCACTTCTGGGGTACAGAGTTTAGAGCTTCAGGGACTTAGGATGTAGGATTCTAGGGGTTCAAAGTTGGTTATTTTGGGCCCTCGGGTATTAGAGTTCCAGGCTTGGGGCAGGAGTTCCTGTAAGGTTTCTTCGAACAGTTCCCTCTTTGAGGGGTTCTGTGACTTCAGGGTAGTTTAGGCTAGTCCAAAGCAAAGTTTTGGGTTCAGGGTCATTTCGGGGTTGTTTGTGGGGTTTGCAAGTGTATTGCTTTTGGGGCCACGCTCGGTAAGGCATGGTTGATAATCGTCCCGCGGGATCCGCGTAATCTGCACAGGGGGTGTCGGCTCACGCTTCAGATTTTGGTGCCCTACCGGGTAGGGAGTTGGCTAGGATGGGGCTTCAGCAAATTGTCTACAGCACGCGGTCTTCATGTTCGGAAGCTGCCGCTCAGATCCTAGAATCATTAGGAGTTGAGGTTCTGAATCTTTGTGTCTACGGCTTTTAGACCACTCGGGGTTCGGGATGTATGCTGCCAGTGCTCAACAAGTGTATTGGGGGGTCTCTGGGGTTCAGGTTAGCTGGATTTTGAGGGTTTAGGGTTTACAGTAGCGGTTGTAGGGTTTGGAGTTTAGGTTTTCAGGTTTGTTGGGTACATTTCCGGGTCATTCAATGCTAGGGCATTCGTATCCAGTAATGAAGATTGAGGGTGTTTGGCATTTTAGGCCCTTAGCCCTGAACCTCAAACGCTACCACAAACCTAAAGCCCTAAACTCTATAAACCGTCCTAGATTTCGGGTGCTTGCTTCTGATGTGGAGTTCGGTCTCCGGAGGCCATGGAGCGTTAGCTTGAAACTTCAAGCATTGTCAAAGTAAGAACGCGAAAGCAACTGGAACTTCAATCTAAGCTCTTAATATCCAGTTCCCGAGGCAGCGACACAAAGTGTATCGCACTCTGGTATGATGGCTCGCTTTCGCGTCTCGCTTAGACTGAGATATGGATGGCGCTGATGATGGTCAGGATGATGATGCAAACAATTAGCATCTTGGAAGGTGGCTGAACTTAGCGCAGCGCTGCTAGGTTTCAAGGCTTGCCGGCTCGTTTTGTGCATAGCCGCGTCATTCCCTGGCTCTGTGCTTCTCAGTGGCCGTCGTCACTTCAGAATCAGAATGCTGCTATAGCTCCGGCCAGAGAGCCCCATAGACGAGATAACCCTAAACAGTCTTATCGAAAGCTTATGGAACCCTTACAAGCAACCCTACCTAGAGTCTCCATTGTGGCTTTTTCTTGGGTTTCATCCATTTTAGATTTTAGGATCCTACAAGTTAACCCAAAAAAGGAACTACAATGGAGACTATAGGTAGACCCCAAACCCCTGAGGAACTCTACAGAGGAACAGCTCTTGAAGCTGAAATCCCGAACCCGGGACCGGCTTCAACCCGAGGTGGAGGAACTGCAGAAGAGCTATGCGGAGCCTTGGCAGGGGAGAAGGGGAGGGGTGGTGGGGGTGTTAATTTAGGGATATTGGTAATTATTTAGGCCCCTATATTGCGGTTTTATATTGCGGTTTGCGGTTGTCGTTCGTTTTTTGGCAGCTGCCGTGATTTTTGTGGCTGGCTCGCTCGGTCTACAAGGTTGATTGCGACTTTTCAGCGTCCTGTTCCTGGTGAATAGGGTTTAGGGTTTAGGGGTTAGGCCCTAAAACCTAAACCCTAAACCCTAAATATAAGCCTTAAGCTTAGTGACACGAGCTGTTGTACTGTGGTGGATGCACAGCATAGACAGAGATAGCATGCCATATCTTCCTCATGCTCATCCTCATCCGTCCCGCAATGTTCGCCACGATTGTAAGGTATCCTAGCATCACTTCGGTCATCAAGAATCCACGGCGGGCGGCGACGACCGCTGCTGCTGCTAATCCTGCGACTGATACCGCCAGATCCTTTTCATAATATCAACGTAGAGTCGTGTGCAGAACTCGCTGTGCCAGTGCAAAAGCGCAGGGTGCATGGCCATCCGTTCTCAGCCCAAATAAATTATAAAACTAACTAAACCTTCGATGTCACGTGCTTCATTGAGACTCTTGTGTCTAAGGCACAAGGGTTGCAGCGCGAAATTCGTGTCCCTGAGCCTTAGACTTCAATTCATCCGAAGCTCCCGGGTTGCCCATCTCCCCTAAGCCCGAAGCCCTTTAAGCCCTATAGCCTGCAGCGTATAAACCCTGAAATCCCTAAACCATCCTCAACCTTGAACCCCAAATAAACCCGAAGCCCGAAAATCCACAGTCTACCCCTAAACCCTGTGGGATCCCTGAACGGAATCCCCGAAAGGAGTCCCGAAACTCTGAGTTCCAGGAGCGAAGCCGGGATCGGCGTTTCGCCGCATCACTGCGAGCCAGCCGTGCGCGCAGGAGCTTCGTAGTTCCTGCTTTAGCGTCTATGGGGTTTTTAGGGTTTGGAGAAACCCTGAACCCTTTCGGGTTTGTAGGGTTTTGAGGGTTTAGGGTGAAGGGGTTTAGGGAAACCCGAAGCCACTTCTGGTTTCTAGGGCTTATAGTTTAGAGTCGGGTTGGCGTCTCGGGTTTCGGGCTTGGAGTCTGGGGTTTTTCAGTTTGGGGGCTTGGGGTTTCGGGGTTTAGGGGCGTATAGGGTTTAAGGCATAGGATTTAGGGTGTGGGATTTCGGGTTTGGGGGCTTGGGGTTTAGGGGTTTAGGGGTTGAGGATTTCACGTGGGTATATAATAAGGCTTCGTGTAGGTTTGATATGTTCTTTTCCATATGGGTGGTTGTCAAAAGTGGGTCCCTTTTTGGGTCCTTAATATAATACTACGGCACCTATTATTTAGGGTACCCAAAAAGGGGACCATAATTTTGACAACTGTCCATATGCTTTTTGCATTGTGGACTATGTGTTTGCACTGATAAGTGCTTATCAGGCTAAAGAGCTTTACACATGCAGGGTCCACAACAGCCCACACACATACGCTCTTTTGTTATCTGATGCGATCATGTATCAAACCACGTTCGATAAAAAAACACCGGGAATCCTTTAGACATCAACAAGCGTACTGCTACCCGCATTCCTAGCTAAGCATTTTCCAGAGGCTCCGAAACCTCCTAGTGAAGGAATCTATACCTTAAATCATAGGAGGTCCATGTTGTCCAGGACCCTCCTTGTACCCTCAAATAGGGGTATATGGTCCCAAATAAGGGGCACTTAGGGTCGAATAGAGGGTAGATGGAGGGTCTAGGATGGTTTAAGTTTAATTCGGGTATGCTCCTCAATTACTATGTTTTGGAGTCCTTGGGAATCCCCAGATCCAGGACTCCCTAAACCCTAAAAACTTTACCCTGAACCCCTAAACCCCTAAACCCCTTAACCGAACCCTACACCCCTATACACCCTAAACCCTGAACCCCTAAACCCTGGACCTTAAACCCAAAAACCCTAAACCCGCAAACCCCTAGACCCTTAAATCCCTCAACCCCAAACCCCAAACCCCAAACCCCCAAACCCCAAACCCCTAAACCCTAAACCCCCAAACCCTAAACCCCTAAACCCTAAACCCTAAACCCCAAACCCTAAACCCCTAAACCCTGCAGCCCAAGTCCCTTCGGATCGCCTTCCCAGGGCGCGGGAAGAGTCCGAGGCAGCCAAGTCCACGGACGCAGCCTGGCCCACCTTCAGCCACGTAAGGCTTACCCAGGGTTTAGGGTTTAGGGTTTAGGGCAGAGATCCCAATACCCCTTCATTAAGGAATATACCTTAAATCATAATAGTAAGGCCTCTATAATTTAAGGTATATTCATTAAGGGGTATTGGGTTCTCTGGGTACCTGCCTGGTTCTGAGTGGGGAATGGGGGAATGGAATATGGAGACTACTATTGGGGGTTATATAGGGACTACTATTGGGATGCATTCCCCCATTCCCTCTTAAGCACCAGACAGTTACCTGGACCCAGTAGGAAGAATAATGGCACTTTATAAATTTTTTGCCATGATTTTACCTCGTCTGGGGGTCTAGATACTTAAAGTTCAGAAATGGGGTATCTTACTTGGGGTGCTCATAGTAACAATATACGAGCTTGAACAACCGTCATAGTCATAGCAACCGCAATCATCATAATCAAAGAACAGCAGGAATCAGGGTCCTGGCTTTTGTGAATGTACTGTTTCGGGTTCAGGCAAGGAGGATGTGGGTCCAAGGTTTGGGGACAGTGTTAGGTTCCAGTCGCCGTGCTTTCAGAATTTTTGGGTTCTACGTCTATGGTACAGGATGTGGGGTAGCTTAGTTCTGTGATTTAGCTTCCGCCCGAAGCCACGCTGGCGCCCTCGTTCTGTCATGCTTAGCCTTATGACAGCTCTTGTTGCGATCGAGATGAACAAGATGATGATGCACCGTTGCTTCTCGTTTTGCCATTGCTGTAGATCGTCCGACTACTACTATGCCGATATTCATGCGAAACACTTTCTGGCACTCTCTCCACCATTTCTCGAACCCTCAGACAAGTCTTACTAGCAGCGGTCGCAGGAGTCGTCGTCGTCGTGGACTGCGTATTTCGTTCACCTTAAGCTCAAGAGTCCGAGGGTTCAGTCGTGAAGGAGTAAGGATGAGGGGTTGGGGGTTCAGGGGTTCAGGGGTGAGGATGAGGGGTGTAGGGCTCCGATGTTTTTGATTCGAGGAACAGGGTTAAGGATGGTTTGAAAGTTGGGAATAGTGGACATGAGGGTGACATGCTGCATAATCCCCCCCCGTTAATCCTAATCCCCGCATCCGAAACCCTTAAGCCCTAAACCCCCAAACTCTTAATCCCTAAACATCCCTAAATCCTAATCCCTTCTCTGAAGGCTTCAACAAGGGACACATATGGGAGTTTCCGAAAATTAGGGGTACCTTATTTGGGGTCCTTATAATAAGGATCCTACTATTTAGGGTACCCTATTAGGGTCCCCTATTTTCGGAAACTCCCTAAACCCTAATCCCTTTATTATTATAGAACCCTTATAGATCCCTTTAAGGAACCCTTTAAAGGAACCCTAGGCCACATATGTTTTGTTGCTTCGAAGCTGATACTTTGGACCAACCCTGGTGGGGCCCCTTTGGACCGAAAGCAAGCCTAAAGCTAAAGCCCAATCCTGATCAGCCCTTATTTAGGGTTTGCGGGTTTAGGGTTTAGGGTTTAGGGTAATTACAGGAACCTGCAAAGAAACCTTCATAGGAACCCTTAAAGCAAGCCTGAGAGCCTTAGAGCCACTCTAAAGCCCAATTCAGCCCTTAAAGGGACCTGTAAAGACGAGGGGTTTAGGGTTTAGGGTTCTGAAAGCAAGCCTTGGAGGAAGGTTTAAAGGAACCTGAAAGCCCCAAGGCGTTTCCGGCTTCTGCAGCTAAGGACTGATCTGACGTCGGCGTCCTTGGGAAAGCCAAGGAGCACAGGACCGCCAGTAGCTAAACTGGGTTCTCGTTGGGGAATTTAGTTTAGGTCACCATAATCATAATAGGGATCTACAGCAAACAACATGCTTTCCTTATTATGGTACCCTAAATTAAATCCCTTAACAAGAGCCCAGTAAATTGAAGATTCGATTCTGATCGTCGTATTCTGGCATATCTGTCCCTCAGGTCGTACTGCTGGCCGAAACCTCGTCTGAACCGGGAGCTTCTTGGGGAACCGTCGATCTGGGTCCCGCATGGTTCGACTTCCAGGATGTTCGTTGTCCGAAGACACGAGATGTCGCCAGCAACTGCGCCAGAAGACCGCTGCAGTTCATGATCACCGTGGGTGCCCGGTGGTTCCGTTGCGATTGGTTTTGGATCATGCCGCCCAGGCTGCACGACGTTCCTGGACCAAGCAGGTGCCACTGCGGGTCGCTCAAACTCCCTTGTCGAATGGATTCGATCACCTGGCCTGCACGGAAAGCATTGGCGTAGTCAAGCGGCTCTTCCATGTCGAACCATAACAGTTGCAAACACTGCAAATGTGGCACGCTGAAAGATGCGCTTGAAATTGTGCAGGTCGTAGGAAGCCAGGCAGGGGCATTGGGCCAAGTAAATGGCTTCGTCCCGTTTGCATCGGATGATCGGAATTCCGGACACGGGCAAAATATTCAGAGTTGGGATTTGGATTCGATTTATTTAGTAATGCAGTATTTAGTGTCCAGGGCCAGGTACATATCAGCCAGATATCATCGAAGGCCATGCGGCTTCATGACTGTGATGACCGGGTATGTCCTCGAGCTCAAGTAACTGAACATTTTCACGCAGTCGAGTCCGGAAGTCCTCAAAATCCGGATCCAGCCCAGCAATGCAACACTAGCGGCGCCATCCCACATGCTTTCCGGTATGCCTAAACGCCGAAACTCTGTGGCAATCCTTCTTAAGCCTTCCTAGACCAGTTATGAGACCTTCATGGTACCCCTAACACCTAAACCTGAAACCTACTCGGCCATGAACCATCAGCTCGTTCAGTATTATGAATATTGCAGGGGTGGTTGGGGCGGGGACGGGAGGTGTCTCTCTAAATTGAGTCCGTTTCNACACCTAAACCTGAAACCTACTCGGCCATGAACCATCAGCTCGTTCAGTATTATGAATATTGCAGGGGTGGTTGGGGCGGGGACGGGAGGTGTCTCTCTAAATTGAGTCCGTTTCTCGTCAGGTTTAGACTCAATACCCGAAATCAGTTCGTTTCGAGTCACGCGGAGTTTTAGAGTGGAGCTCCAGTTGCAGCATGAAGCTTTGCATGTGGTCCGACTTCTCCGGCTCGCAAACTGCAAGCCTTNTCGAGTCACGCGGAGTTTTAGAGTGGAGCTCCAGTTGCAGCATGAAGCTTTGCATGTGGTCCGACTTCTCCGGCTCGCAAACTGCAAGCCTTGCAGCTAGCCAGTGAATCGTCGGCACTCCCGGATAGCCCACCCACCGTGTCCCGATGTTCTCAGCGGCCTTGGGCAGCTGCATTTGCATGCATGTGCGAGCACCGCAGGATGTCCAGGACTCCGGGCCAACAATATTTGCGTTCAAAGGTGCGAGTGTGTGTGTTCCAGGAGGTCCGCGCTGATGGGCACGGCCTTGACGACGCACCGGAGGAGCGCCAGGCCGACGAGGAGCTTCCTGGGGCGAAGGCAAGGCCGAAATCGAAAGAATGGTGCTAGGGCCGGGTGCAGGAGCTACGGCGACGGCAGCNACGACGCACCGGAGGAGCGCCAGGCCGACGAGGAGCTTCCTGGGGCGAAGGCAAGGCCGAAATCGAAAGAATGGTGCTAGGGCCGGGTGCAGGAGCTACGGCGACGGCAGCATTGGCTCCAGAAGGTCCGCACGAATGGGTTCAGCCTTAGGCTCGCACCGGAGGACCTCCGGGCCGACAAGGAGGTCGTCCTTGCCGCCGTGAAAAAGAGTGGCATAGCCTTGCAATTCGCCTCCGAGGGCCTCCAGGCGGACAAGGAGGTCGTCCTTGCGGCCGTGAACCGGAATGGCTCAGCCTTGGAATACGCCTCCGAGGACCTCCGGGCCGACAAGGAGGTCGTCCTTGCGGCCGTGAAGAATCGTGGCTTAGCCTTGGAATATGCCTCCGAGGGCCTCCGGGCCGACAGGGAGGTCGTCGTGGCCGCCGTGAAGAAGAGTGGCTTAGCCTTGGAATACGCCTCCGAAGACTTCCGAGCCGACAAGGAGGTCGTCCTTGCGGCCGTGCAGCAGGAGGCCTACGCCTTGAGATTCGCCTCCGAAGACTTCCGGGCCGACAGGGAGGTCGTCCTTGCGGCCGTGAAGCGGCGTGGCAGAGCCTTGAGATTCGCCTCCGAGGGCCTCAAGGCCGACAAGGAGTTTGTCTTGGAGGCCGTGAAGCAGCATGGCGAGGCCTTGGGATACGCCTCCGAAGAGCTCCGCTGCGACCGGGCCTTTCTGCTTCAGCTCGTGGAGGCCACCAAGGCCTATTGGCTCTACGAGTTCGCCACGGAGGAGCTCCGAAAGGACGTGGACTTCCAGCAGCGCTGCCGAGGGGCGGCGGGCACGGGGCTCGTCTGGACCTATTACAAAAGCTATACACCATGTTCGACACCATGAGACGTCGCTTCCCGGCTACCGGGGCATCTATTCCGGGAGGAGACGCCTATGACGCAGTCATGGACAAGTTGAAAGAGGCCGATCACGGTGGCCGCTTGGCGACCTGCTCAGCTCTTCGAGGGGAGGGGGTGAGGTCTTTGAGGGGGGCTTCGTTAAGAAGATGTTGGGTTGGATTTTGCTATGTCGGGGACCGGTTTCTTGCGGTTTCCGTGCTGGTTCCTGTCCGAAGCAGAGCCTTCAAGAGGCTGTGCGAGAGTGCTGGGTATCTGAGAGACTTGGAGTCACACTTGGCAAGTGAAGCCTTAACAGATCAGCATCACGGACTTGTTATGCGCCCTGTGGCCAGGCAGTGCCACGGTCTGGTTTGGCGATACCCTCGTCTGGGGCTTTGCCACGCAGGACGGGTGGGTGCACCCACCGGAAGAGTGTGGCCGGGACAACGTCCCCGTGCCAGCGGTGGAGGGCCGCCACCCGATGTGGAGCGGCCAGGTCGAATCCAGGTCAGCTCGGGAGCTGCCAGAGATCAACAGCCGGCACCCTTGCCACTCAGATGAGCCATCCCCCAAGCCATTTCATCCCCCAAGTCATCTCAACTAGAGTGACCAGGCAGTCGCAAATACATATTGTTACCACCTGCTGCTGCCCTTGGCCTTATAGTGCTGAGTTGCAGAGGCTGGTGTTGCCACTGGCTTCGAGAGGTCACGAAGCAGCACGACGAGGGCAAGGTGATCTGCTGTGCCGTCTCAAACGTGTTCATGCCGGTTGCTCGGCTCACACTGCCAATGGGCCACGTAAGCAAGGTGCNGCTTCGAGAGGTCACGAAGCAGCACGACGAGGGCAAGGTGATCTGCTGTGCCGTCTCAAACGTGTTCATGCCGGTTGCTCGGCTCACACTGCCAATGGGCCACGTAAGCAAGGTGCGAAGGGGGGGTCTCAGGATGTGAGATGACTCGTCATGTTGTCCATGTCCTGGTTCGTCAATGGCACCGGTAGAGGCTGGGAGTTGCAGTCCCTGGCCTCTGAGGAGTGGGTGCAGAAGTACGGCGCGGGCTCTTCAGAGCTTTCAGACGCCCGCGCCGAAGAGTTCAACCTGGCCAAGCGCCTCGGCTTCGTGCATCTTCGTTTGCCAGGGTTTCTGCTCGGATCTGTGCGTTCGAACATTCTCAGTGGAATGGCGGCGTAGACTCGTACAGACCTGTCATTTTCACGAGTATCGGGTACCATTTGTGCCCGAACCGACTCGAGACCTGAGGGAGACTTTCCGGAATGGCCGGCCCGAAGGATGGGGCCAAGGCACGATTAAGATCAGCGAGGTTACTTCGCCAAAAGTTGCACTGTACTTTCTGGGTTTTCCTTGTTTTGCAAGAACATTGATTAACCTGTGTTTTTTCTTGGCTCTTGCAGAAGTACAAGGTTGAGTACGACCGGCAAGCCCCAGTTCATGACTGGACCAAAAAACCGCTGGGCGAGGGCTGCCGTTGGGAGCGGCAGACCCTGGACAAGTTGCCTTTCCCGGTTTACGCATTCTTTATGCCCTGAACCTAGACCCCCCAACTACCCTCTAATATACCCCAAATACCCACAAGTAAGGTCCATAAGGACTCTACCTACCCGGACAATCAAGGGCCATAGGCACTCTATTGAAGGGCCTTATAGGGACTCTATTCAAGGGCGCCTTGGGGGGTCCTGGAAGGGGCTGCGGAGAGTCTGGGATGCGAGCGCTCCGAAGATGTGCCCAAAGGGCCTTCATCTTGAGCCTCAGGCGCCAAGCCAAGGGTCATACACCCCGTCTGAGGTTATAGTGACTTATGGTGAGTTAACAGGGTTTATAATAGGGTTTATATGGTTTGTATTGGGATTTGAGCTTGGGGCGGTGATGGGGCGAGACGCGTGATGTCGCGTGATAATCTGCGGGCACCCAGCATCTCCAGCAAAGTTCACCCCATGCGAGGACAACCCGTGTTTACAACATTCCTCGAATGCTAGGTTCGAAAGAGGGGCCTGTGCTGCAATGTTTTGGGGGGTTTGAGTGCTTGTTTAAGGGTTTAAGAGGTTTTCATTGTAATATGTGGTTTCAAAACCTAGAAACCCTAAACCCTTATAAATGGTTCGGGGTTTAAGGCTTATATGGGGTTTACAACCCTATAATGAAGCACTAAACCCTTTTCAGGGTGCGGGTTTGGGATTTAGAGCGGCGTGTGGGCGCCTTGAGCTCAGGTCCCGTAAAGCCAGGAAGCCTGGGATTCGCATGATCCCCGGTATGGTCCCGATTGAGTATCTTCGGCTATAGTCTAATTACCCCCTCCTCCAAATAAAACACGCTGTTCTGTTTCAACTTCTTGTTCATAAGGCGCCCTTGGAAAACTGAAGGAGCTTGTCGTTGCAACTGCAGGGGGAACAGGGCCTTTTTGTGCAAGCTGCTTGCCTGTCTGCTATGTGCAATACACACACAGACACACATACTTGTGTATGTATGCATGCAGGCAGATATGCATGCCTATGGGTGCGTACATACACTCTGAGTTCGTGGCATGCGGTCAAAGTTTATTCTGTGGCAGAAGTTATGCGCTGTGTGTTGTGTATTGTATATGTTTTCCGCTGCATTCCACTCATGATAACGCTAAGCTTTAAACTTCACAAACCCTAAACCCTAACTGTCACCGCAGCGTTTTCGGGTTCGGGCGGGCCGAGTCAGTGACGTGGCGCAGAGCATGAAGACAGCCCGATCCTCAGTGAATTTACGTCACGAGTGAAGGGCTTCAGGCGCAGTGGCTTCAGGGTTCTTGCAATTTAGGGTTTAGGGTCCATTTAGGGTTTAGGAATTAGGGCCTAGGGGTTTGGGGCTTAGAAACCAAAACCTGGGTTTAGGGCTTAGGGACAGGATGATTCTTGTTTTCGCGAACGTCCTACTCTGTAGCTCTGTACTGTACACTCCAAAGCCTTGTACTCTAAACCGCCCCTCAGACTTTCAACCCTAAACGTCCCCAAACGCTTTACCTCGAACAACAACCCCGTAGATCCAAACCTTGTCCTTAATACGGGCTTTACATTCTTGCCCTAACAAGAACAAACGTTCGGGTTTGATTAGTTTCCACTACCAAAGCAATCATGAACAAGCCTATTGACATCATAGTATCAGAAGCCCCAAACCCCCTCTTCCAATCACTTAAATATTGCAAGCCACAGTCTTCACCCCCCGAGGCCAGAAGGTTGTCCCACAAAATTCGCAGCTCCTTCCAACAGTCGTATGGCGAGTACTGAGGCTTTAATGCAGACCTTTTGCACTTCACTTGCTTCACTCCAGAGAGGTACATGGCATTTCTCCCAAGTGCAGCATGGAGGGTCTCAAAGACTTGTTCCACCTGATGGACAACCCTGATGCTGGCTTTTTCAGGATGTGACGCACACCTTCGACGCGGTGGGCCAAAAATGTAATTATAAATTGCAACGCAGCACACGGATGCCAACGTGAAGCTTTGCATAGTTTCGATTGTGCGGATTGCAGGCTTGCTCAAAGCTGAAACTATATCAAACCGAAGCGAATACAGGTATGATCGTAATTATATAGATACCAAGCAGCGCTCGAGCCAACTCAAGAACCATTCCGAAGGCACTCCAGAGACCAGCCCATGACATCCCATGGCCGGGTTTAGGGCTTAGGGCCCAAANGAAGGCACTCCAGAGACCAGCCCATGACATCCCATGGCCGGGTTTAGGGCTTAGGGCCCAAAATGCGGTAGCACGATCGGTATCTCAGAACACGCACCACACTCTGGTGGAAACGTGAGCCGCAGCCAAAATAGGCAAGGCGGTGTGGCGCGATTACCCACTTCGGACAATTCCAAGCCCCCCGCCAGAAATCCAAACCGAGACCCTTATATCACCAAGATGGAACTAACAAGAAGATCCCCCTTCCAAAAGCCCTACAACTCCCCCTCCCTCACTCCTCCGCCGCAGATGCTGAACCCTAAACCCCAAAACCCCAAACCCTAAACCCTAATCCCTGAACCCTAGCACCTAAACCCTAAACCCTAATCCCTGAACCCTATAAAACCTAAACCCTAAACCCTGAACCCTACTCCTTGAACCCGAAACCTGGAATCCTGAACTCTCAAGTACCCCCAGGAAGGTTCGGCACGGGGTGCCCCCGTGAGGCCATGGCAGGTCCTCCAAGCTTGGCCCTCAGAGACAGTTTGGGGTTAGGGTTTAGGGTATAGGGTTAAGGGTTGTTTAGGAACATAGAAGCCTGAATACCGGTGCTGTTCGCTGTTTGTCCAGGGTTCCGCAATCAAAGCATATAGATAATTACTCTGACCACCCAAAGTTCAGTTCTACTGATTAAGGCCTCTAATGTAGGGTTTTTGTACTGGGGTCCTGCACGGCGAAGGGCTCGCGGGTAAGAGCCTATGGTGTAGATTGGGGGTTGTGGTACTAGTGCGACTTGCACATTTTCCGTTGTTCTGCACCTTAATACTAGACGGGGGTGTAAATTTTGGGGTCGTTATAATATCGTCATACTACGGAGCACATATAGGCATTTTTTGCAATGCATCCGTTGCGAACCATGGCAGACTTGCGTGAAGGACTCGTGCTGGTGCCTATGTATCGATAGCAGGAAAGGATCCTCTTTGCTGATGCTTCTGCGTTTCTCGGCCCAACTAATTTTGTGCCCATGAGGGTTCGCACATGCTTGCAAGCCAGGTCAGCACCTATCTGAGTGCTTGGTGTTAGTTAGCTTTTGCACGTTGCAGGCGTGCCTGTGAACGCCGAAGCAGTGCCCCAAGTCCCGTCCAGGCCCGGTACATTCCAAGCGCCAGGACTGCCGCCAGACCCGTTGCTGACACAGTCGGGATGTGGTTCAGGCAGCCATGTGGTGGTTGCAGTTCGAGTAAGCCCTATAAACCCTTAAACCCCTACACCCCTAAACGCCCAACCCTGAAGCGGTCTTGGTGCTCCCGCTGGTTCAGGCAGTCATAGGTTGCAGCTAGTTCAACACCTACAGCCCCTATAAAGCGGTCTTGGCTCCGGCTACCTTACCCGGAGAGATTGGTTCGCAAGGCCCGACCTCCCTAAACCTGGATACGTCAAACCCTAAACGTCTAGGGCTTCTTGTGCAGGGTTTGATGTAAGACAAGAATGCAGGGTCTGCAGCATTTATCTCTTGCATCAAGGGTCTAGCGGGTCTACTTGGAGGTTGATGGGTAGTTATAAGTGGGGCTTGTAACCCCCAAATAGGAGTTGTAATTATATAGTTAACCTACGTATAATAACTCCACACCTCCAAGTAAGACTTGAGTTCAGGCTGTCAGGGTTTAGGGAGGCCCTTAGGCTCTGACTTGCATGGCTCGAAGGAGGTCGCAATGTCTAGGCTACCAGGAGCACCCGGAGCCGGAGCGGACCTCGGTTTACAGGGTTCGGGGGCATTTTCAGTGTATCGGCTGAGGGTCAAGGGCAGTTTGGCCAGTCCAAAGTTTTTTGGGGTTTAGGGCCTTCTTTGGGGGTTAAGGGCTTCAGGCTGTTGGGGTTTAGGGCTCGCGCTTTAGGGTTTGTTCCTTGGTGGGTTGAGTTAATTGGGGCTTTAGAACTTCAGGTTTAAAGAGTTCAGGACGTGGGGAGTTGGATAGGATTGGGCTTGTGCAAACTAGAGGATACTTAATTAAGTCTACAGCAGGCGCCCTTCATGTTCGGAAGCTGCCGCACAGACTAGGGTTTGAGATTTGGAATCTTGGTATCTACTATGGCTTTTGGGCTATTTGGGTCTGGGACGTAGGCTGCCACCTTAAACCCTAAACCCCAAAACCTGGTGTTGGCTGTTTTTGCGGTTCAATGTTCCGGGGTTCGGCGCTGGAGATGGTTTAGCTCGGGCCGCGAAGTTCGGGTTAGAAGCCCATGAAGCCCAGGGAGTCCAAGTATTTTGGGTTTAGGGTTTTGGGGTATAGTGCCTTAAATCAGGAACAACCTGAAACAAATCTTGGGGCATTCCTTAATTAAGGGATGTTGGAATGCCTGGGTGCCTACAATTAAATCTCTCAAACGGTAACTTACATAACTGCTGTCCGAAACCTAAGTATCGAATTATCGGGGCTTAAACAAAGACCTTCATTGTCTGGGTTCTTGTTCAGGGATCTAATTTAAGGTACCATAATAAGGAAACCATATTATCTACAAAAGATCCCTATTCTGGTGCCTTGAATTAAATAAGTAAATCCTTTAACAAGAGCCCAGATTAAAGGATCCTACTGTCCTACTATTTAGGATACCATATTAGGGTCCCCTGTTTTCGGAAACCCCCCATTGAGGGCGGTTGCTTCTGATGTGGAGCTCAGGGCCGGCGAACCTGAGCAAGCCACGAAACATTAGACTCAAACTTTCAACCATCGTCAAAGCCCTAAGCCCCCAACTGAAACCCCTAAGCCGCAAGCTGAACTTCTAGACCCCCTAAACCCCTAAACCCCTAACCCCTAACCCCCTAAACCCCTAAACCCAAAGCCCCTAAACCCTAAACCTCTAAACTCCAAACCCTACAACAACTGGAAGCTCAATCTAAAAACCCCAGGTGCATCGGACTTGGGTCTGATGAATCGCTGGACTGAGACATGGATGATGCTGATGATGTCCTAGCAGTAGAGTAGGTGAGCCTTTTCTGCGGTGTAGGAATCCTTATGTCACCCCAAGGGCTTATCTTTGAATCCCTGGGATACTTGACAAGTAAGGTGATCAGGATGATGGGGAAGGCAATCAGAAGGCGGCCGAAGGCAGTAGAAGGAGGAGGAGGAGGTGTCATGCTGTAGGGTTTAGTAGGGCGCTGCTAGGGCTGACAGCTTCCAGCTCGGTTTGTGCATAGCCATTCCACGGATTGTCCCTGTGCTCACAAGGATTTAGGGTTCAGGTCGCCAAACCACAGGCAGCTGCGACAGGAGAGCCCCATGGACAAGAGAAGCCCTTGAACCCAACAGCGCAAACCCTAAACCCTAGCTCCCTAGCACCTTACGCCCTAGCACCCTAAACCCTACCTAAACCCTTAACCCTAAGCTCTTGAACCCCAAGCTCTAAACCCTCCGAACCCAGGTCCGGCCTCAACTCCAGGTGGAGGAACTGCAGAATAGCTGCGCGGAGCGGTGGCCGGGGAGGAGAGGGAGGGTTTTGGATTTTGGGTTTAGGTCGGCCCGTGTTCCTTGTCATCGGTTTTCGGTGGTTGCCGCGAGTTTTCTGGCTGGCTCGCTCTCCACGACGCTGACAGTGCATGTAACTTCAGCCTAGGTAAGACGAGCTGCCTTCATCCGTCTCGGAATGTTACTGTCGCCCTTTTCCCACCATTGACTGATAAAAATTAGCTGGAATCGTGCTATCAAATCGCTAATGAAAAATCATGGCGACGACGACAGCTCATGCTGGTGCTTGTTGCCGCAGGACATCCTGTAAGATCTACCTAGACGCTGCACGTAAAGCATGCTGTGCCAGTGCAAACACACAGGGAGCATGGCCATCCGTTCTCAGCCCTAAAAACCGAAAAACCTTGAAGCTTCTTCAACCCTAAACCCTAAGCCTTCTAAGGGCCAAATCTGCGGTCCCTTGAAGGAACCCTCTAGGATGCCTTGACGGAATCCCGAAAAGGAATCCTATAGGATCCCTTGACGGAATCCCTGAAAGAAATTCAAAACTCTGAGTCCCAGGAGCGAAGCCGGAATCGGCGCTTCGCCGCATCACTGCGAGCCAACCGCGCGCGAAGGAGCTTCGTAGCTCTCGCTTTAAAGAGTTTTTGGGGTTTACGGTTCAGGGTTTAGGAAGACCCTAAACCCTTTCTAGTTTATAGGTTTGTTAGGTTTAGGGTGAAGGGGTTTGGGGGTATAGGGAGTTGAGGGTTTCTAGTGGGTATTACAAGGCCTTAAGTGTAGATGCCTCAAGTCTCTGCATTTTGGTTTTTGTAGCATTGAACATTATGCCTTGCCTTGTTGAGCTTTTTGGTGCATAAGTGTTTGGGACGTATAGGTCTAAATATGTTTGAAAAACTTCACACTCGCAGTCGCGGTTTCTTTGACTATAGTCGTTGAATTTTGGGGGACGATACTAAACTAAACCCTATATGACCCTAAAGCCTTTAGTCCATGAGCCCTTATAAGCCCGAACAGTCAACAGATTAGCGAGCTTTGGAGCTGGGCGATGCCGATAGAATGCAGGATCCCTGCTTGGAGGTTCATGGGTAGTTATGAGTGGGGTTATAAGTAGGGTAACTCTAATTATATATAGCCCTTATATTAGGGGGCTTATAACCCTACTTGTAACTACCCATGAACCTCCAAGTGGTCCAAGCCCAATATCTGAGGGCTGCAGAAGCATGACGGTAGCGTTCAGGAGACATGCACGATGTGTAAGTATATTTGATGCAATTGATTATCAAACCAACTTTGTGGAATCGTGACTTGAACGGGGCAGATATCTTTTTGTGTAGAACTTGTGTGTTTTTTTTTGTGTTTATGCACGCCCGTATGTGAAGGAATGGCAAGTAACTGAACGGGAGAACATGGACAAGCTACTGAAAGAAGGCGTGCATGGATGCATATCGTATATACAGCTGCATATGTGTTTGAAGCGACTGAAGCCACGGACAAAATGGCGACTGGGGTCTGCCAGTCAAATGTAGGGGCCTCTATACTATTCTGGGCTTTCCTTGTTATAAATCCCTAAGGCTCCAAATAGCCCAAAGTAGGTACCATTTATAGACTTTAGACCCCAAAGTAGGTACTATTTGTATACTTGGAGTGTTAGGGAATATAGTATAACTTACCAGCAAAGCCTATCCTAATTGTTATAAGGCTCCTATACCAGATTCAGGGTTTAGGGTTTCGGGGTTTAGGGTTTAGGGTTTAGGGTTTAGGGTTTCGGGGTTGGCAATCACCCGAAATTGCTTCTTTGCCTGAGCTCGAGGATGATTGCAAGATTGGAGCTAGAATCAGACTCAGCTTCAAAGCCAACACGAGACCTTCATCCTGATTGAGGACCCCTTCAATGGCAAGCGTCCTTGAGTTAGTCCACCCCCGAACCCTTCATGACCCAGAATGTAGAAGAACAGGCAATGACAAACACAAAAACCGTAATAAATCAGCAGTACAGGAGTACTTGTACCAGCATGCCTAGCTAAGCATGCGTTATGAATCCCCAGTGCCAGAACTGTGCAGCCCAAGTACCTCCGTATCGCGTTGCAGGGCGCGGGAAGAGTCCGAGGCAGCCAAGTCCACTGACGCAGCCTGGCCGACCTTCCACTTCCTGCAATGCAGGAGAGCAGCATCTTGTTTGGGGTACTTAATAACTAAGGATCCCTAAACCCCAAACTGTATCATGTTATGTGAATGTACTGTTAAGAGGTTTCAGGGTGGCTTGAGGATTTTTCGGGTCCCAGGTTTGGGGCTTAACAGTGTCAGGTTCTGGGCGTCTTGTTTGCAGACCTTTGTCGTTCTCTAGTTTACGTCCAGGGTACAGGTTGTGGGGTAACGTAGTTCTCTTTGTCATTTAGCTTCCGCCGGTCTGCAAACAAGCCACACGACACCGGCGCCCTGGTTCCTTTCTCCGCGGCCTTGTGACACCTTTTGTTGTGATTGCGGTGAAGAAGACGATGATGAACTGTTGCTTTTCGTCTTGCGATTGCTTTGGTGCGTCCAACTACTAGTCGGTAGTACTGCGAAGAATCACAAAGAACTCTGATGACGGTTGAGGGTTTAAGGTTCCGGTGGTTTGGGTGTTGCGATTGGCATCTGGGTAACGAATTTTGTGCTATTTTGAATTATGGACAGGACGGTGGCACACTGCAGAACCCCCTAAAACCGAAGTCCTGCTCTGAGAGGCTTCAACAAGGAACACATGTGCTTGTTGCGACGAAGCTGATACTTTGGAGCAACGTTGGCCCCCTGGGCCCTGAAGCAACCCCAATCCCCAACCCTGGTCAGCCCTCACCTCAAAGGAAGCCGCAAAGAAACCCTCATAGGAACTTTTACAGCAAGCTTGAGAGGAACCTTTGAAGGAACCTGACAGTTTCAAGGGGTTTCCGGCTTCCGCGGCTAAGGACTGATCTGACATCGGCGTCGTTCGGAAAGCCTTGGAGCACATGGAGGTGAAGACGACCAGGACCAACGGCTCCAACTCGAGGATGGCTCAGGCCATGGCCCTGGCTTCCGCCGCCGCGGCAGGCTCCGCCTTCTCCATGATGCAAGGGGCGCAGTCGCGCGTCGTGGCCCGTGCGTCGCGACCGAGCCGGTTTCCGCGCCAAGCACCAGTGGAGTCGCACTAGTGGGCGCAGGCCTGGTGCGGCTGTCCATGGCCGCTCGTGGTAGAGAGAGCTAGCAGGCTCAGATGAAGGACCTGGAGACCCTCGTCAAGGAGAAGGAGTGCGGACCCGTCCTGGTGCGCTTGTCCTGGCACGATGCCGGCATGTTCTGTCGGATGGCAAACTGAACGGGGGCTGCCCGAACGTATCTTTGGACCCTGGCTGCCAATGTGGCCTCAAAAGGTTATAATTATGACCTTTTGGGTGCCCTTTGGTACTCAGCCCCTCAGGAATCGATTCTGAGCCGATGTTCGCAAGCTCCGAGACCCATCCGCAGACGATCTTCGGCGCAATCTTGTCTGGAACCGCAAGGACAAAGGTTTCGTCATTAGGTTTAGGGTTTAGGGCTGCGGGAAGGCTTGGGAAGGTTCGTCATACTCTGGGAGATCTGTCCGATGGTCGTACTGCCAGCTTCGCCAACTTGTACGATGCGACCTGCTGCGACCGATGCAAGGTGTGCAAGCACTCGCCTCGCACCTAGCATCGGAGGCATCGATGATGGTCCCACATGGTTCTCTACTGGCAGATTGACAAAGGAGATGTTCGTTGGCCGAAGAAACGACATCCACATTCTCAGTGGCATGGCGGCGTAGACTCGTACGGACCTGCCATTTTCACGAGTATCGGGTAGCATTTGTGCCCGAACCGACTCGAGACCTGAGGGAGACTTTCCGGAATGGCCGGCCCGAAGGATGGGGGCAAGGCACGATTAAGATCGGGAATGTTACTTGGCCAAAAGTTGAGAACTGTACTTTTTGGGTTTTCCTTGTTTTGTAAGAAAATTGATTAACCTGTTTTTTCCTTGGCTCTTGCAGAANGCAAGGCACGATTAAGATCGGGAATGTTACTTGGCCAAAAGTTGAGAACTGTACTTTTTGGGTTTTCCTTGTTTTGTAAGAAAATTGATTAACCTGTTTTTTCCTTGGCTCTTGCAGAATGTGCAAGGATGAGTACGCCCGGCAAGCTCCAGTTCATGAGTGGACCAAACAACCGCTGGGCGAGGGCTGCCGTGGGGAGCGGCAGACCCTGGACAAGTTGCCTTTCCTGGTTTATGCATTCTTTATGCCCTGAACCTGGACCCCCCAACTACCCTCTAATATACCCCAAATACCCACAATTAAGGGCCATAAGGACTCTACCTCTATATATATATATATATATACCAAATTAACCCCAAATACCGTCAATCAAGGGCCATGGGCACTCTATCAAAGGGCCTTAGGGCCTTAGGGACTCTGTTAAAGAGCCCCTTGGGGGGTCCGGGAAGGGGCTGCGGAGAGTCTGGGATGCGAGCGCTCCGAAGATGGGCCCAAAGGGCCTTCATCTTGAGCCTCACACGCCAAGCCAAGGGTCCTTCACCCCGTTTAGGGTTCTAGTGACTTTTATAGTGAGTTTACAGGGTTGAAATACAAGNAAGGGTCCTTCACCCCGTTTAGGGTTCTAGTGACTTTTATAGTGAGTTTACAGGGTTGAAATACAAGGTTTATAGGGTTTATGTTGGGATTCGGGCTTGGGGCGGTGATGGGGCGAGACGCGTGATAATCTGCGGGCACCCAGCATCTCCAGCAAAGTTCACCCCACGCGAGGACAACCCGTGTTTACAACATTCCTCGAATGCTAGGTTCGAAAGAGGGGCCTGTGCCGCAAGGTTTCGGGGGTTTGAGTGCTTGTTTAAGGGTTTAAGAGGTTTTCATTGTAATATGCGGTTTCAAAACCTATAAACCCTAAACCCTTATAAATGATTGGGGGTTTAAGGTTTTTATGGGGTTTAGAACCCTATAATGAAGCACTAAACCCTTTTCAGGGTGCGGGTTTGGGATTTAGAGCGGCGTGTGAGCGCCTTGAGCTCAGGTCCCGCAAAGAAAGGAAGCCTGGGATTCGCATGGTCCCGGTATGGTCCCGACTGAATATCTTCGGCTATAGTCTACCCCCTCCTCCAAAAAACATGCTGTTCTGTTTCAACTTCTTGTTCATAAGGCGCAAACTGAAGGAGCCTGTCGTTGCAACTGCAGGGAGAACGGGGCCTTCTTGCATTGTGCAAGCTGCTTGCCTGTCTGCTATGTGCAATACACACACAGACACACATACTTGTGTATGTATGCATGTAGGCAGATATTCATGCCTATGGGTGTGTACATACACTCTGAGTTCGTGGCACGCGGTCAAAGTTTAGTCTGTGGCAGAAGCTCGCTGTGTGTTGTGTATTGTATATGTTTTCCGCTGCATTCCACTCATGATAACGCTAATAAGCTTTAAACTTCACAAACCCTAAACTCTAACTGTCACCGCAGCGTTTTCGGGTTCGGGCGGGCCGAGTCATTGACGTGGTGCAGAGCACAAAGACAGCCCCATCCCCAGTGAGTTTACATTACGAGTTAAGAGTTTCAGATGCAGCAGTTTAAGGTTTTGGAATTAAGGGTTTAGGTTTTATAGGGTTTGGGAGTCTAGGAATTAAGGGTTTAGGGTTTAGGGGCAGGTGTTGGGTAGGTTTCGAGTTTCGAGGTGTCGGGTTGCGGAGTAGGTTCGAAGACCCTCCAGTTCTGTCCATGGTGGAGTTTTGCCCCTGTCCTACCCCTTAAACCCCTGTAGCCCTNGTAGGTTTCGAGTTTCGAGGTGTCGGGTTGCGGAGTAGGTTCGAAGACCCTCCAGTTCTGTCCATGGTGGAGTTTTGCCCCTGTCCTACCCCTTAAACCCCTGTAGCCCTCTACCCTACTCTGCAAACCCTTGCACCCTGAACGGCCGGTCAGGTTCTGAACCCTAAACATCCAAAGCTAGATCCACAACTCGTCTCTCGCTGCAAAAAGCAGCTTTTGGGTTTTGTTGCTTTAAAGGAAGGCTCCGAAGCAGTCATGAATTCGAACAAGCCCACTTCAATGATACAATCGGAAACCCCAAACACCTGTTCTAATTGATTATGAAGGCCCCTATATTACAGGCTTAACCCCCCGCAACCACACAGGCCTCCCACACCTGAAAGCTTCCGAAAGCCGACCTTTGGGGATTCGGGCTTGGGGGTTTAGGGCA
>BGNK01000494.1:80610-92071 GCA_003297005.1 Symbiodinium sp. clade A Y106 | reverse complement strand
TCACCCCAGAGCGGTACAGGATGGAGGGTCTCAAAGACTTCACGCGAAGGATTTGGGTTTCACCTGATGGACAACCCTGATGGTCCCTTTTTCGGGTCGTGACGCACACCTTCGGCGCTGTGGGCCGAAACGTTTTTTTCAACTGAAACACACAGCACACGGATGCCAATTTGTGCATGTTTCGAGTGTGCGGGTTTCAGGCTTGCTCAACAGTTAACTGTAGAATACATACGAATCCGAACGGAATTGATTCGATTGTAGTTGCAGTCCCCAAGAAGCGCGTGAGCACCTAGCTGCCCAAGCCCCGCCAACCCAAGAACCATTCCAAAAGCACTCCTAAGACCACCAGTGCCCAGAATGCGGTAGTACGATCGGTATCTCAGAACACGCACCATGCTGGGGCGGAAACGTGAGTCGCAAATGGTCACGGCAGTGTGGCGGGAGCACGATTAGCAACCTCGGACAATTCCAAGCCCCCAGACATCCAAACCCGAGACCCTTATATCACCAAGATGGAACTAACAAGAAGATCCCCCTTCCAAAAGCCCTGCAACTCCCCCTCACTCACTCGTCGGCCGCAGATGCTGAACCTTGAACCTTAAATCCTGAACCCTAAACCTTGAACGCTGAACGTTGAACCCCAAACCCTAAAACTTAAAACCTAAACCCCAAAACCCCAAACCCCAAACCCTAAACCCCACTCCTAAACCCTAAACTTTGAACCCTAAACCCCCCAGGTAGGCTTGGCACGGGGTGCCATTGTGAGGGCCATGGCAGGTCCTCCGAGCTTGGCCCTCAGAGACTGCTTGGGGTTTAGGGTTTAGGGTCTATAGGGTTCAGGGTATACAGTAGGGTTTGGGGTTTAGGGTTGAGGGTTAGGGGTTTACGAACATAGAAGCTCAAANTGCTTGGGGTTTAGGGTTTAGGGTCTATAGGGTTCAGGGTATACAGTAGGGTTTGGGGTTTAGGGTTGAGGGTTAGGGGTTTACGAACATAGAAGCTCAAATACCAATGCTGTTCCTAACGTTTCCTTAATGTAAGCATAGACTCAAAAACCACCCAAATTCTATTCTACCGATTGCGGCCCCTATTAACCCTAAACCCCTACAAACCCGAAACCCCTACAAACTCTAAACCCTAAACCCTGAACCGCTCTTGTAGTTATTTTCAATAATGGGCCCCTCCAAACCCTAAACCCTAAACCCTAAATCCGCGGCCTATTGTTCTGGTGAAAGGCTCGGGGCCCGGCGTGGACGGTCTGGATTTGGGGATTTGGGGTCTTAAAAGTTTAGGGTTGATAGTGGTTTAGGATTTAGGTTCCTTTGGGGGTTTAGGGGCTTAGGCTTTTTTTGTCTAGGGTTTAGGGGTTTAAAGGGGTTTGTGGGGTTTATAGGGGTTTAGGGTTTAGGGGTTTATAGGGGTTTAGGGTTTAGGGGTGTGGTCGTACGAGGTGCGCTTATTCCGTTGCCCTAAGAGTCCATGTACCCAAATAGCTTATACTTTGGCCTTGAAGTACTGTAGTCCCTAAATAGATACTTTGGGGCCAAGGTATATACTGTTTGGGTACATAGACCCTCCGGGTTGTTCTGCACAGCCAGTGAACCATGGCCAACTTGGGTGCAGGACTCGTGTAGTGCCTACATATCGATAGCAGGAATAGATCGTCTTTGCTGATGCTTCTGCGTTTCTCAGTCCAACTGATTTTGCGGCGGTTGAAGATTCACACATGCTTGCAAACAAGGTCAGCACCTATCCCAGTGCTTGGTGCGTGTCATCTTTTGTAAGTTGACGGTGTGCCTGTGAACGTCCAAGCAGTCCGCCAAATCCCGTCCAGGCCCGGTACATTCCAAGCGCCAGGACAGCCGCCAGACCGGTTGCTGACAGAGTCGGGCTCTGGTTCAGTCATAGGTTCCAGTTCATTCAACCCTTAAGCCCCTCCAGAGCGGGCTTGGCTCCGGCTACCTTACCCGGTCCCTCCCGAACCCAACATCGACGCGCAGTATTGAGGTCTCAGTTGATGTAGGGTCCTGTAATATGCAAGTGTTGTATATCATGTACGAGTTATTTATACATGGACCGTAAGGGCATAGCAATGCCGTATCCCGACCTCTCTATTAAACTCTATTATCGCAGTGACCTGAGAAAGAGCGGTCATTCCAGTCATGCTCTGACGCAGCTAAATTGCAAGTCAACAGACATGGAACCCTAACAGAACCCTAAGCCATTGTAGAGCCCTTAAAATGTCCTTTGCTTCTAGAACCCTGGTAGAACCCAGCGAACCTGCCTACCCAAAGACATGAAACCCTAAACTGTGAGACATTGGTTCCTAAGGCCCGACATCCCGAAACCTCGATACCCCAAACCGTAAACCCTGTCTAGGACCTCTTGTGCAGGGTTTAATGTAAGAACAGAAATAAGTGTCTATAGGGTTAAGACTGGCATTAACGGTCTAGAGGGTGCACTTGGAGGTTCATGGGTAGTTATAATTATAAGTTCCCTAGTAGGACTTACTATTATAGTTACACTACTTATAACTCCAGTTATAACTTGCCCATGAACCTCCAAGTAAGACTTGAGTTCAGGCTTTCAGGGCTTAGTGGCTGAGGCCCTTAGGCTCTGAGTTACATGGCTCGAAGGAGGGCGCAATTTCCAGGCGACCAGGAGCACCCGGAGCCGGAGCGGGCCTCGGTTTATAGGGTTCGGGGGCGTTTTCAGTGTATCAGCTGAGGGTCAAGGGCAGTTTTGGCCAGTCCAAAGTTTTTGGGGTTTAGGGCTTTCTTTGGGGGTTGTTGTGGTTTAGGGCTCGCGCTTTCGGGTTTGGTGCTTTGGTGGGTAGGGTTAATTCTGGCTTTAGAACTTCAGGTTTGAAGAGTTCAGGATGGGTTAAGGATTGGGCTTGCGCAGACTAGAAGATACCCAAGTCTACAGCAGGTCCTTCATCTTTGAATTACTCTGCCGCCCAGGTCCTAACCACCAGGGTTTGAGATTTGTCTATGGCCTTTGGGCTATTTGGGTCCGGGATGCAGGCTGCTACCCTAAACCCTAAACCCAAAAGCACTAAACCCTAAACCGCCAGTTCATTGTTGCCTTTTTTTGCGGTTCAATGTTCCGGGGTTGGGCGCTGGGGATACTTCGGCTCGGGCCTTGAGGAGTTCGGGTTAGAAGCCCATGAAGCCCAAAGAGTCCAAGTATTTAGGGTTTATAAGGGACAGGGGTTTAGGGTTTAGGGGAAAGGTGTTTAGGGTTCCGAAGTGTCTTGATTCAGGAATTACTTTAAATCATATTAGGGGCCCTATAATATGAGGTACATTGCTTAATGAACGGATCTTGGAAGCTCTGGGTGTCTAGCAACTAACTCTTTTAAACGGTAACTTAAATAACTGCTGTCCGAAACTTAAGTACACAATTATTGGGTCTTAAACGAGGCCCTAGATAAAGGATGGTTGCTTCTGATGTGGAGTTCGGGCCCGGGGGCCCTGAGCAGGCCACGAAACATTGGAATGAAACTTTCAACTTTCAACCATTGTCAAAGCCTCAAGCCCCAAACCCGAAACCCCTAAACCCACAACCCAGAACCCCTAAACCTTAAACCCCTAAACTCTAAACCCCGCAACAACTGGAAGTTCAATCTAAAACAGAAGGTGCATCTAACTTTGGTCTGATGAATCGCTGGACGGAAACATGGATGCTGATGATGACCTGGCAGTAGAGTAGGTAACATCCAGCCGATCTAGCCTTTCTGGTTCTTAAGAATCCGTATATCACCCCAAAGGCTTATCTATAAATCTCCTAAGGTGCCTGACAAGTAAGGTGATCAGGATGATGATGCAGGCAATGAGAAGGCGGCTGAAGGTAGTAGAAGGAAGAGGTGTCATGCTGCAGGGTTTAGTAGGGCAGTTTGGGCTGACAGCTTCCAGCTCGGTGTGTGCATAGCCACTCCATGGCATGCTCACAAGGGTTTTAGGTCGCCAAACCTCAGACACCTGCGATAGGAGAGCCCCATGCCGAAACCCTAAACCTTCGCTCCCTAACACCCAAAGCCCGAAGCTCTTGCACCCTGAGCCCTAAACCTTCCGAACCCGGGACCGGCCTCGACTCCAGGTGGAGGAACTGCAGAAGAGCTATGTGGAGCGGTGGCAGGGTAGAAGGGAGAGGGGTTTAGGGTTTAGGGGAGAAGGGGGAGAGTATAGGATTTGGAGTTTCGGGCGGCCCTTGCTCCTTGTCATCCGTTGTCGGTGGTTGCCGTGATTTTTCTGGCTGTCTCGCTCTCCAAAACGATGACAGGGATTTTAACCTCAGTCTTGGTAAGACGAGCTGCCTTCATCTCGCAATGTTATTCTCGCCTTCTTGCCATCATTGATAAGTCTCATGCTATCAACTTGGTCATGAAAAGGCATGGCGACGACGACAGCGCATGCTGGTGCTTGTTGCGGCAAGATATTCTTCAGTATCTACTTAGAAGATGCGCGTAAAGCATGCTGTTCCAGTGCAAACACTCAGGGAGCATGGCCATCCGTTCTCAGCCATATAAACCGAAAAACCCTGAACCTTCAACCCTCAACCCTGAACCTTTTTGGGGCCTTCCGAACTGCAGATGGAAAAAGGCAAAAAGAGTGCTCAACAAAAAGGCCTTCTAAGCCCCAAACTCCCGGTCCCTCAAAAAAGGAACCCTATATAATGAGTTATAACGGAATCCCTTAAAGGAGTCCTAAAACTCTGAGTTCCAGGAGCGAAGCCGTGACCGGCGNGCCTTCTAAGCCCCAAACTCCCGGTCCCTCAAAAAAGGAACCCTATATAATGAGTTATAACGGAATCCCTTAAAGGAGTCCTAAAACTCTGAGTTCCAGGAGCGAAGCCGTGACCGGCGTTTCGCCGCGTCACTGCGAGCCAACCGTGCGCGCAGGAGCTTGGATCCTGCTTCCCGGAGGGTCCGAAGTACCTTTAAGGGTGCGTTTACGGGTTCCTTCAAGGGTTTAGGGTTTCGACATCCTTTGAGGCTTCCCAAGTACCTATATGCTGCTTCAGACTCGGGCTTATAGGGTTTATAGGGTTCAGGGTTTCAACCCACGAAAGTATCCCAGCGAAAAGGTCCTGCCTTGATAGTTGGGCTGCGAACCCTCGGATAACATACCATTCGGATTCTGCTCGTGTAGATGGGGGTTTAGNACACCGGGACGGGTTTTAGGACTATTGAGGGGTGTTTATTATTACGTGCAGGCCGAGTTTAGCTCTATTGAGGGGACCTTTCATTATTGTGTTCCGGGCCGAGTTTAGCTCTATTGAGGAGACCATTAATAATCAGCAGCTCACATTACCTATATGCTGCTTCAGACTCGGGCTTATAGGGTTTACAGGGTTCAGGGTTTCAACCCACGAAAGTATCCCAGCGAAAAGGTCCTGCCTTGATAGTTGGGCTGCGAACCCTCGGATAACATACCATTCGGATTCTGCTCGTGTAGATGGGGGTTTAGNAGGGTTCAGGGTTTCAACCCACGAAAGTATCCCAGCGAAAAGGTCCTGCCTTGATAGTTGGGCTGCGAACCCTCGGATAACATACCATTCGGATTCTGCTCGTGTAGATGGGGGTTTAGGGTTCGAGGTTAGGGTTTAGTTAGAGTAGATTAAGGGGGCTATAGACTGAGTAGGTTTAGGGTTTGAGGTTAGGGTTGCATTAGTGTAGATTGAGGTTTAGGGTCATCGATCAGGGTTTAGGGTTTAGGATGTAAAGTTATAGGGTTTAGCTCATGTAGATTGAGGTTCTAGGTTGAGGGTTAGGTTTTAGGGCTTACGGTTCTAGATTAGGGTTTTGGGGTTAGAGTTTTGGGTTAGGGTTTAGTTTGCGTAGAATAGGGTTTAGGGTTCAGGGGTTGGCAAACCCCCGAGGCTTCGCACCAACAGAATCCACCTGAAACTTTCTTCTCTGCTCTAGGGAAAGATAAGAGCTGGAATCAGAATCTGTTCCAGGTTTGAAGAGACGCTTCAAAGCCACCAGGAGGCCCTTTGGGGTTTTGGGGGGAGTTTACACAACACCAAACCCTTTATGACCAAGACTGTACAACAAAGGCAATGACAAACATCGGAAAGCCTTCAGAAGTCAACAAGAGAGCTTCTTGCACCAGTATTCCTAGCTAAGCATGTTTCCAGAGAGTCCAAAGCCTCTTGACGAAGGAATATACCGTATACCTGAAAAGTGTGCACGGGGATCCATACTCTGATTTGAGTCTAAGGATGTTTANCAGTATTCCTAGCTAAGCATGTTTCCAGAGAGTCCAAAGCCTCTTGACGAAGGAATATACCGTATACCTGAAAAGTGTGCACGGGGATCCATACTCTGATTTGAGTCTAAGGATGTTTAGGGTAGATTCCTTTATTAAGGGCTTTTGGAGTCTCTGGGAATCCCCGGCGCCAGGACTCCCTAATTAAACCCTAACACGCTAAACGCTAAACCATAACCCCTAAGCCCAAAACCCTGCAGCCCAAGTCCCTCCGTATCGCCTGGCAGGGTGCGGGAAGAGTCCGAAGCAGCCAAGTTCACTGACGCAGCCTGGCCGACCTTCAGCCACGGTTTAGGGTTCTAGTAAGACCTTCATAACATTCAATCTAGCAGCAGTATCCCTTTTCGGGNGCGGGAAGAGTCCGAAGCAGCCAAGTTCACTGACGCAGCCTGGCCGACCTTCAGCCACGGTTTAGGGTTCTAGTAAGACCTTCATAACATTCAATCTAGCAGCAGTATCCCTTTTCGGGTAAGTACTTATTAGCATAGAATAAGGGGTTAGACCCTGGAACTAGTAAGGCCTGCTTAACATTCAGAAGAGCAGTATCTTGTTTTATGGGTATATACTTAGAAAAAGGATCCCTGAGCCCTAAACCGTATCCTGTTAATTATATTTATGTCAACGTAGAGTCTATAGGGTTCAAGTCCAGGGTTCAGGGTGGCTTGAGGATTGTTCGGGCCCAAGCTTTTGGGACTAACAGTGTCAGGTTCTGGGCGTCGTGTTTTNATTATATTTATGTCAACGTAGAGTCTATAGGGTTCAAGTCCAGGGTTCAGGGTGGCTTGAGGATTGTTCGGGCCCAAGCTTTTGGGACTAACAGTGTCAGGTTCTGGGCGTCGTGTTTTTAGGGCTTTTGGTGTTCTCTAGTCTACGTCTAATTGTGGGGTAATATATAGTTCTGTTATTAAGCTTCCGCCCGTCTGCAAAGAAACCACACTGGCGCCTCGCTCTTTTCGGCCTTAGTTATGACAGCTTGCGGTGCGATTGAGATCAAGAAGACGATGATGTGCTGTTGCTTCTCGTCTGGCGATTGCTCCAGTAACTCTAGTATGTCCGACTAAACCCTAACCCCTAAACCCTAAACCATAAACCCTAACTTGGAAAAACAACCTAAACACTAAACCCTCAACCCAGTAGGACTGCTGCGATTCGAACTTAAACTGCAAGGCCTCGGCTTGAGTCTCGAGTCGGGTGGTTCAGTCTCGAACTCTGATGACGGGGATTCCGGGGTTGAGGGTTTAGAGGTTTATGGTTTAGGGGTTTAGGGCTTAGGGTTTAGAGGTTTAAGGGTTTCGGATTCCGGGTTGAGAGTTTAGGGGTTCCCTGTTCTTGGCGTTGTGGGTGGCGTCTTTGGGCAGCTGGATCGAGGATTTGGGTTTTTTGAGCTAGTTGAGGACAAGACGGTGACATCCCGCACAATCCCCTCTTCGCTAAACCCTGCTGTGAAAGGCCTTAAACCCTAAAGCCTACACCCCAAACCCTAAACCCATAAATAACCCTAAGCCCTCGACAAGGGACAGATATGTTTGGGTGTTGGAAGCTGATACTTTGGACCGGCCCCTCGAACCCCATTCAGAGCCTAACCCTGACTGTTCCTAAAGGGCTCCTTGGTTAAGGGTACTATGTGGTTCTATAATAGGGCTTCCTCTATAGGAACCCCGTTGAGAAACCCTGAAAGCAACCCTTACTTAAAGGCACCCTCGGCTCCCGGCGGCTTGTGCGGCCAAGGACTGACCTGACGTCGGCGCCCTTCGGAAAGCCTTGGATGATTTGGAGGTGAAGGACGACCAGGACCATTAGCAGGTATTTGAAGATTCGATTCTGATCGTCATGCTCGGGCATATCTGTCCAACGGTCGTACTTCTGGCCGAAACCTCGTCTGAACCGGGAGCTTGTTGCATGGGGAAGCGGTAATCTGGGTCCCGCATGGTTCGACTTCCAGGATGTTCGTTGTCCGAAGACACGGGATGCCGCCACCAATGCGCCACAAGACCGCGGCAGTTCATGATCGACGTGGGTGCCCGGTGGTTCCGTTGCGATTGGTTTTGGATCGTGCCACCCATGCTTCAGGACGTTCCTGGACCACGCGTGTGCCAACATCGTCGCGTTGCCTGCGGGTCGCTCAAACTCCCTTGTCGAATGGATTCGATCACCTCGCCTGCGTGGAAGGCAAGCGAATTTAAGTGGCTCTTCCATGTCGAACCATAACAGTTGCAAACACTGCAAGAGTGGCACGCTGAAAGATGCGCTTGAAATGGTGCAGGTCGTAGGAAGCCAGTCAGGGGCATTGGGCCAAGTAAATGGCTTCGTCCCGTTTGCATCGGCTGATCGGAATTCCGGACACGGGCAAAATATTTAGAGTTGGGATTTGGATTCGATGTATTTAGTAATGCAGTATTTGGGGTTCAGGGCCAGGTACATATCAGCCAAACATCATCGAAGGCCATGCGGCTTCATGACTATTATGTCCTCGAGCTCAAGTAACTGAACATTTTCACGCAGTCGAGTCCGGAAGTCCTCAAAATCCGGATCCAGCCCAGCAATGCAACACTGGCGGCGCCATCCCACATGCTTTCCGGAATGCCTAAACGCCGAAACTCTGTGGCAATCCTTCTTAAGCCTTCCGAGACCAGTTATGAGACCTTCATGGTACACCTAACACCTAAACCTGAAACCTACTCGGCCATGAACCATCAGCTCGTTCAGTATTATGAATATTGCAGGGGTGGTTGGGGCGGGGACGGGAGGTGTCTCTCTAAATTGAGTCCGTTTCNACACCTAAACCTGAAACCTACTCGGCCATGAACCATCAGCTCGTTCAGTATTATGAATATTGCAGGGGTGGTTGGGGCGGGGACGGGAGGTGTCTCTCTAAATTGAGTCCGTTTCTCGTACGTCAGGTTTAGACTCAGACTCAATACCCGAAATCAGTTCGTTTCGAGTCACGCGGAGTTTTAGAGTGGAGCTCCAGTTGCAGCATGAAGCTTTGCATGTGGTCCGACTTCTCCGGCTCGCAAACTGCAAGCCTTNCAGTTCGTTTCGAGTCACGCGGAGTTTTAGAGTGGAGCTCCAGTTGCAGCATGAAGCTTTGCATGTGGTCCGACTTCTCCGGCTCGCAAACTGCAAGCCTTGCAGCTAGCCAGTGAATCACCCTGCGTCGGCACTCCCGGATGGCCCACCCACCGCGTCCCGATGGGCAGCTGCATTTGCATGCGTGTGCGAGCACCGGAGGACCTTCAGGCCAACAATATTTGTGTTCAAAGGTGCGAGTGTGTGTGTGTGTGTGTTCCAGGAGGTCCGGGCTGATGGGCAAGGGCTTGACGACGCACCGGAGGAGCTCCAGGCCGACGAGGAGCTTTCTGGGGCGAAGGCAAGGCCGAAATCGAAAGAATGGTGCTAGGGCCGGGTGCAGGAGCTACGGCGACGGCAGCATTGGCTCGAGGAGGTCCGCGCGGATGGGCTCAGCCTTAGGCTCGCACCGGAGGACCTCCGGGCGGACAAGGAGGTCGTCCTTGCGGCCGTGAAGGAGAATGCCTACGCCTTGGATTATGCCTCCGAAGACTTCCGGGCCGACAAGGAGGTCGTCCTTGAGGCCGTGCAGCAGAAGAGCTTCGCCTTGCAATTCGCCTCCGAGGGCCTCCGGGCGGACAAGGAGGTCGTCCTTGCGGCCGTGAAGCAGTTTGGCAGAGCCTTGGGATTCGCCTCCGAGGGTCTTCGGGCCGACAAGGAGTTTGTCTTGGAGGCTGTGCAGCAGCATGGCGAGGCCTTGGGATACGCCTCCGAAGAGCTCCGCTGCGACCGGGCCTTTCTGCTTCAGCTCGTGGAGGCCACCAAGGCCTATTGGCTCTACGACTTCGCCGCGGAGGAGCTCCGACAGGACGTGGACTTCCAGCAGCGCTGCCGAGGGGCGGCGGGCTCGGGGCTCGTCTGGACTTATTACCACAGCTACAACATGTTCAACACCATGAGACATCGCTTCCCGGCTACCGGGGCATCTATTCCGGGAGGAGCCGCCTATGACGCAGTCATGGACAAGTTGAAAGAGGCCGATCACGGTGGCCGCTTGGCGACCTGCTCAGCTCTTCGAGGGGAGGGGGTGAGGTCTTTGAGGGGGGCTTCGTTGAGAAGATGTTGGGTTGGATTTTGCTATGTCGGGGACCGGTTTCTTGCGGTTTCCGTGCTGGCTCCTGTCCGAAGCAGAGCCTTCAAGAGGCAGACCGGACAGTAGCTGTGCGAGAGTGCTGGGTATCTGAGAGACTTGGAGTAGCACTTGGCATGTGAAGCCTTAACAGATCAGCCTCACGGACTTGTTATGCGCCCTGTGGCCAGGCAGTGCCACGGTCTGGTTTGGCGATACCCTCGTCTGGGGCTTTGCAACGCAGGACGGGTGGCTGCACCCACCGGAAGAGTGCGGCCGGGACAACGTCCCCGTGCCAGCGGTGGAGGGCCGCCACCCGATGTGGAGCGGCCAGGTCGAATCGAGGTCAGCTCGGGAGCTGCCAGAGATCAACAGCCGGCACCCTTGCCACTCAGATGAGCCATCCCCGAAGCCATTTCATCCCCCAAGTCATCTCAACTAGAGTGACCAGGCAGTTGCAAATACATATTCTTACCACCTGCTGCTGCCCTTGGCCTTATAGTGCTGAGTTGCAGAGGCTGGTGTTGCCGCTGGCTTCGAGAGGTCACGAAGCAGCACGACGAGGGCAAGGTGATCTGCTGTGCCGTCTCAAACGTGTTCATGCCGGTTGCTCGGCTCACACTGCCAATGGGCCACGTAAGCAAGGTGCNGCTTCGAGAGGTCACGAAGCAGCACGACGAGGGCAAGGTGATCTGCTGTGCCGTCTCAAACGTGTTCATGCCGGTTGCTCGGCTCACACTGCCAATGGGCCACGTAAGCAAGGTGCGAAAGGGGGGTCTCAAGATGTGAGATGACTCGTCATGTTGTCCATGTTCTGGTTCGTCAATGGCACCGGTAGAGGCGGGGAGTTGCAGTCCCTGGCATCTGAGTCCTGGGTGAAGATGTACGGCGCGGGCTCTTCAGAGCTTTCAGACGCCCGCGCCGAAGAGTTCAACCTGGCCAAGCGCCTCGGCTTCGTGCATCTTGGTCGTTTGGCAGGGTTTCTGCTCGGATCTGTGCGTTCGAGCATTCTCAGTGGCATGGCGGCGTAGACTCGTATAGACCTGCC
>BGNK01000494.1:28798-72160 GCA_003297005.1 Symbiodinium sp. clade A Y106 | reverse complement strand
ATTATATTTATGTCAACGTAGAGTCTATAGGGTTCAAGTCCAGGGTTCAGGGTGGCTTGAGGATTGTTCGGGCCCAAGCTTTTGGGACTAACAGTGTCAGGTTCTGGGCGTCGTGTTTTCAGGGCTTTTGGTGTTCTCTAGTCTACGTCTAAGGGTAGCAGGTTGCGGGGTAATTTAGTTCTGCTATCTAGCTTCCGCCCGTTTGCAAAGAAACCACACTGGCGCCTTGTTCTTTTCTGCGTTCTGACAGCTGGTGTTGCGATTGAGCTGAAAAAACGATGACGTACTTGCTTCTCGTCTTGCGATTGCTCTAGTACGTCCGACTACTGGCAACTGGTGGGCCGGCATTAGTGCGAGTCGCTTTCATGGTACCATCCCCACCACTTCTAGATCCCTAAGACAAGTCTTACTGGCGGAAATAGCGGTTGTGCGTCGTCGTTCTGGTCGTCGTAGTCTTCTAAGTGGTAGGGTAGGTAGCCTTGAACTTTTTGGGGATACCATAATCCCTCCATAATCCCAAAGATTCGCCTTTAGTTTCCCTAGGATAGGCTATCTGAGGTACCCCCAAAACCCTAAACCCAGTAGGACTTTTGTGTTTCGATCTTAAACTGCAAGGCTGCAAGGCTTCGGGTTGAGTGTCGAGTCGGCTGGTTCCGTCTCGAAGTCTGATGACGGGGATTCCGGGGTTGAGGGTTTAAGGCTCAAGGTTTAGGGGTTAAGGGCTTAGGGTTTTAGCGGTTTAGGATTTAAGGGTTTCGGACTCAGGTTTGAGAGTTTAGAGGTTCCATGTTCCTGGCGTTGTGGGCTTGGGTTTAGGGGTTTAGGGTTTAGGGTTGGGGAGCTGGATCGAGGATTTTGGGTTTTTCTGAAGGAAGGACACGGCGGTGACATCCTGCAGAATCCCCTGTTCCCTAATCCCTGCTCTGAAAGGCCTTAAACCCCAAACCCTAAACCCTAAACCCCAAACCCTATAAACCCTATAAACCCTAAACCCCAAAAACCCTAAACCCTCAACAACCCCAAACCGTGAACCTTAGTGAAGCTGATACTTTGGACCGGCCCGAACCCCGGCCCCGAAGCCCCATTCAAAGCCTAACCCTGCTTAGCCCTTCAGGGGAATTACTATGGGGCTCTATACGTTCTAGAATCGGTCTCCCTTAAAAAAAAACCGTTGAGAAACCCTGAAAGCTTCATCCCCGTTCAAAGCCGAACCCTGCTAGCCCTTAAGGGTACTTTTGGGCTCCTCTTGAGGGTACTATGTGGTTCTTTTTGATAGGGCTCCCTTTAAAGGAACCCCAGCAACCCTTACAGGAACCCTCGGTTCCCGGCGTCTTCGGCGGTAAAATGAAGATTCGATTCGGGATCAGGGCTTGTAGGGTTTGGGGTTTATAGCGTTTGGAGTTTAGGGTTTAGGGTTTAGGGCTAAGGGAAGGTTTCGTCATTCTCTGGCAAATCTGTCCCTCAGGTCGTACTGCTGGCCGAAACTTCGTCTGAAGCGTCGATCTGGGTCCGTCATGGTTCGACTTCCAACAGACAAAGGTGATGTGATGTTCGCTGTCCGAAGACACGAGATGCCGCCAGCAATTGCGTCACAAGACCGCTGCAGTTCATGATCGACGTGGGTGCCCGGTGGTTCCGTTGCGGTTTTTGGATCATGCCACCGATGCTTCACGACGTTCCTGGACCAAGCACGTGCCACCATCGTCGCCTTGCCTCTGGCTCGCTCAAGCTCCCTTGCCGAATGGATTCGATCACCTGGCCTGTGTGGAAGGCGATCGTAGTCAGGTGGCTCTTCCATGTCGAGCCATTACAGTTGCAAACACTGCAAACGTGGCACGCTGAACGATGCGCTTGAAAAAATGCAGCTCGTAGGAAGCCAGTCAGGGGCATTGGGCCCAAGTGGTGCCATCCCACATGCTTTCCTTCCCGGCATCCCTAAACATCCCAAACGCTGAAACCATGTGGCAATCCTTCTTAAGCCTTGTTAGACCAAGTATGGAGACCTTCATGGTACCATGAACACCTAGACCTGAAACCTACTTGACCTTGAACCATCAGCTCGTTCAGTATTATGAATATTTTGCAGGGGTGGCGACGGGGGACGGGAGGTGTCTCTCTAAATTGAGTCCTCAATACCCGAAGTCAGTTCGTTTCGAGTCACGCGGAGTTTTAGAGTGGAGCTCCAGTTGCAGCATGAAGCTTTGCATGTGGTCCGACTTCTCCGGCTCGCAAACTGCAAGCCTTGCAGCTAGCCAGTGAATNTCGAGTCACGCGGAGTTTTAGAGTGGAGCTCCAGTTGCAGCATGAAGCTTTGCATGTGGTCCGACTTCTCCGGCTCGCAAACTGCAAGCCTTGCAGCTAGCCAGTGAATCGTCGGCACTGCCGGATAGCCCACCCACCGTGTCCCGATGTTCTCAGCGGCCTTGGGCAGCTGCATTTGCATGCGTGTGCGAGCACCGCAGGACCTCCAGGACTCCGGGCCAACAATATTTGCGTTCAAAGGTGCTAGTGTTAGTGTCTGTGTGTGTGTGTGTGTGTTCCAGAGTGCCAGGAGTTCCGCGCTGATGGGCGCGGCCTTGACGACGCACCGGAGGAGCGCCAGGCCGACGAGGAGCTTCCTGGGGCGAAGGCAAGGCCGAAATCGAAAGAATGGTGCTAGGGCCGGGTGCAGGAGCTACGGCGACGGCAGCNACGACGCACCGGAGGAGCGCCAGGCCGACGAGGAGCTTCCTGGGGCGAAGGCAAGGCCGAAATCGAAAGAATGGTGCTAGGGCCGGGTGCAGGAGCTACGGCGACGGCAGCATTGGCTCGAGGAGGTCCGCGCGAATGGGTTCAGCTTTGTGCACGCACCGGAGGACCTCCGGGCGGACAAGGAGGTCGTCCTTGCCGCCGTGAAGAATCGTGGCTCAGCCTTGCAATTCGCCTCCGAGGACCTCCGAGCCGACAAGGAGGTCGTCCTTGCGGCCGTGAAGGAGAATGCCTACGCCTTGGAATATGCCTCCGAGGGCCTCCGGGCGGACAAGGAGGTCGTTTTGGAGGCTGTGCAGCAGTTTGGCTCAGCCTTGAAATTCGCCTCCGAAGACCTCCGGGCCGACAAGGAGGTCGTCCTTGCGGCCGTGAAGCAGTATGGCTCAGCCTTGCAATTCGCCTCCGAGGGCCTCCGAGCCGACAAGGAGGTCGTCCTTGCGGCCGTGAAGCGGGAGGGCTCAGCCTTGGGATTCGCCTCCGAGGGTCTTCGGGCCGACAAGGAGTTTGTCTTGGAGGCTGTGCAGCAGCATGGCGAGGCCTTGGGATACGCCTCCGACCAACTCCGCTGCGACCGGGCCTTTCTGCTTCAGCTCGTGGAGGCCACCAAGGCCTATTGGCTCTACGACTTCGCCGCGGAGGAGCTCCGAAAGGACGAGCACTTCCAGCAGCGCTGCCGAGGGGCGGCGGGCTCGGGGCTCATCTGGACTTATTACCACAGCTACAGCATGTTCAACACCATGAGAGCGCGCTTCCCGGCTAGCGGGGCATCTATTCCGGGAGGAGCCGCCTATGACGCAGTCATGGACAAGTTGAAAGAGGCCGATCACGGTGGCCGCTTGGCGACCTGCAGTCGAGAAGCTCCCCTCCCCCACTCCAGAATGAGGGGGGCTTCGTTGAGAAGATGTTGGGTTGGATTTTGCTATGTCGGGGACCGGTTTCTTGCGGTTTCCGTGCTGGCTCCTGTCCGTGCAGAGCCTTCAAGATGCAGACCGGACAGTAGCTATGCGAGAGTGCGGGGTATCTGAGAGACCTGGAGTCACACTTGGCAAGTGAAGCCTTAACAGATCAGCCTCACGGACTTGTTATGCGCCCTGTGGCCAGGCAGTGCCACGGTCTGGTTTGGCGATACCCTCGTCTGGGGCTTTACAACGGCGGACGGGTGGGTGCACCCACCAGAGGAGTGCGGCCGGGACAACGTTCCCGTGCCAGCGGTGGAGGGCCGCCACCCGATGTGGAGCGGCCGGGTCGAATCCAGGTCAGCTCGGAAGCTGCCAGAGATCAACAGCCGGCACCCTTGCCACTCAGATGAGCCATCCCCGAAGCCATTTCATCCCCCAAGTCATCTCAACTAGAGTGACCAGGCAGTTGCAAATACATTATGTTGTTACCACCTGCTGCTGCCCTTGGACTTATAGTGCTGAGTTGCAGAGGCTGGTGTTGCCACTGGCTTCGAGAGGTCACGAGGCAGCACGACGAGGGCAAGGTGATCTGCTGTGCCGTCTCAAACGTGTACGAGTGGGTTGCTCGGCTCACAATTTCAATGGGCCACGTAAGCAAGGCGTGAAGGGGGGTCTCAAGATGTGAGATGACTCGTCATGTTGTCCATGTTCAGTTCTGGATCGTCAACGGCACCGGTAGAGGCTGGGAGTTGCAGTCCCTGGCATCTGAGGACTGGGTGAAGAAGTACGGCGCGGGCTCTTCAGAGCTTTCAGACGCCCGCGCCGAAGACTTCAACCTGGCCAAGCGCCTCGGCTTCGTGCATCTTGGTCGTTTGGCAGGGTTTCTGCTCGGATCTGTGCGTTCGAGCATTCTCAGTGGCATGGCGGCGTAGACTCGTATAGACCTGCCNTTCAACCTGGCCAAGCGCCTCGGCTTCGTGCATCTTGGTCGTTTGGCAGGGTTTCTGCTCGGATCTGTGCGTTCGAGCATTCTCAGTGGCATGGCGGCGTAGACTCGTATAGACCTGCCGTGTTCACGAGTATTGGGTACCATTGTGCCCGAACCGACTCGAGACCTGAGGGAGACTTTCCGGAATGGCCGGCCCGAAGGATGGGGGCAAGGCACGATTGAGATCGGGAATGTTACTTCCCAAAAGGTGAGAACTGTACTTTTTGGGGTTTCCTCATTTTGTAGGAAAAATAGATTAACCTTTTTATTCCTTGGCGATTGCAGAAGTGCAAGGATGAGTACGACCGGCAAGCCCCAGTTCATGAGTGGACCAAAAAACCGCTGGGCGAGGGCTGCCGTTGGGAGCGGCAGACCCTGGACAAGTTGCCTTTCCCGGTTTATGCATTCTTTATGCCCTGAACCTAGACCCCCCAACCACCCTCTAATATACCCCAAATACCCACAATTAAGGGCCATAAGGACTTTACCTACCCTGATATATAACCCAAATTAACCCCAAATACCGACAAAGGGCCGTAATGACTCTGTTAAAGCGCCCCTTGGGGGGTCCGGGAAGGGGCTGGCTCCGAAGATGGGCCCAAAGGGCCTTCATCTTGAGCCTCACACGCCAAGCCAAGGGTCCTTCACCCCGTTTAGGGTTCTAGTGACTTTTATAGTGAGTTTACAGGGTTGAAATACAAGNAAGGGTCCTTCACCCCGTTTAGGGTTCTAGTGACTTTTATAGTGAGTTTACAGGGTTGAAATACAAGGTTTATAGGGTTTATGTTGGGATTCGGGCTTGGGGCGGTGATGGGGCGAGACTCGTTGATAATCTGCGGGCACCCAGCATCTCCAGCAAAGTTCACCCCACGCGAGGACAACCCGTGTTTACAACATTCCTCGAATGCTAGGTTCGAAAGAGGGGCCTGTGCTGCAAGGTTTTGGGGATTTGAGTGCTTGTTTAAGGGTTTAAGAGGTTTTCATTGTAATATGCGGTTTCAAAACCTATAAACCCTAAACCCTTATAAATGGTTGGGGGTTTAAGGCTTATATGGGGTTCAGAACCCTATAATGAAGCACTAAACCCTTTTCAGGGTGCGGGTTTGGGATTTAGAGCGGCGTGTGAGCGCCTTGAGCTCAGGTCCCGTAAAGCCAGGAAGCCTGGGATTCGCATGATCCCGGTATGGTCCCGACTGAATATCTTCGGCTATAGTCTACCCCCTCCTCCAAAAAACACGCTGTTCTGTTTCAACTTCTTGTTCATAAGGCGCCCTTGGAAAACCGGAGGAGCTTGTCGTTGCAACTGCAGAGAGAACGGGGCCTTTTTGCGTTGTGCAAGCTGCTTGCCTGTCTGCTATGTGCAATACACACACAGACGCACATACTTGTGTATGTATGCATGTAGGCAGATACGCATGCCTATGGGAGTGTCCGTACACTCTGAGTTCGTGGGTCAAAGTTTATTCTGTGGCAGAAGTTCTGCGCTGTGTGTTGTGTATTGCATATGTTTTCTGCTGCATTCCACCCATGATAACGCTAAGCCAAACCCTAAACCCTAACTGTCACCGCAGCGTTTTCGGGTTCGGGCGGGCCGAGTCATTGACGTGGTGCAGAGCATGAAGACAGCCCGATCCTCAGTGAGTTTACGTCACGAGTTATAAGGGCTTCAGGCGCAGTGGCTTAGGGTTTTGGAATTAAGGGTCTATAGGTTTTAGGGGTTTGGGGCTTGGGAACTAAAATCTGGGTTTAGGGTTTTCGCGAACAACAGTATCAGTTGACAGTTTAGCTCGATTTTTTCCCTTGTCCTACCCTGTAGCTCTGTACTGTACACTCCAAAGCCTTGTACTCTCAACCGCCCCTTGGACTTTCAACTTTCAACCCTAAACGTCCCCAAACGCCTTACCTCAAATAACAATCCCGTAGATCCAAACCTGGTCCTTAATACGGGCTTACATTCTTGCCCTAACAAGAAGCAACGTTCGGGTTTGATTAGTTTCCACTACAGGGCAAAGGCTCCGAAGCAATCATGAACAAGCCTATTGACATGATAGAATCAGAAACCCCAAACCCCCTCTTCCAATCATTTAAATATTGCAAACCACAGTCCTCACCCCCCGAGGCCAAAAGGTTGTCCCACAAAATTGGCAGCTCCTTGCAACAGTCGTGTGGCGAGTACTGAGGGTTTATTGCAGACAATATTGCAGACCTTTTGCATTTCAGTTGCTTCACTCAAGACTCAAGAGAGGTAGTACAAGACATTTCTCCCAAGCGCGGCATGGAGGGTCTCAAAGAAGACTTCGCGGGAAGGATTTGGGTTTCACCTGATGGACAACCCTGATGCTGACTTTTTCGGGCCGTGAGGCACACCTTCGACGCGGTGGACCAAAACGTAATTTCAATTGCAACGCAGCACAGGGATGCCAACGTGAAGTTTGGCATAGTTTCGATTGTGCGGGTTTCAGGCTTGCTCAAAAGCTTAGAATATATCACACCGAAGGGCATACAGCTATGATCGTAATTATATAGATACCAAGCAGCGCTCGAGCCAACTCAAGAACCATTCCGAAGGCACTCCAGAGACCAGCCCATGACATCCCATGGCCGGGTTTAGGGCTTAGGGCCCAAANGAAGGCACTCCAGAGACCAGCCCATGACATCCCATGGCCGGGTTTAGGGCTTAGGGCCCAAAATGCGGTAGCACGATCGGTATCTCAGAACACGCACCACACTCTGGTGGAAACGTGAGTCGAAATCCAAACCGAGACCCTTATATCACCAAGACGGAACTCACAAGAAGATCCCCCTTCCAAAAGCCCTACAACTCCCCCTCCCTCACTCCTCCGCCGCAGATGCTGAACCCTAAACCCCAAACCCTAATCCCTGAACCCTAAAACCTAAACCCTAAACCCTAATCCCTGAACCCTAAGGCCTACACCCTAAACCCTAATCCCTACTCCTTGAACCCGAAACCTGGAATCCTGAACCCTCAAGTACCCCCAGGTAGGCTCGGCACGGGGTGCCCCCGTGAGGGCCATGGCAGGTCCTCCAAGTTTGGCCCTCAGAGACAGTTTGGGGTTAGGGTTTAGGGTATAGGGTTAAGGGTTTAGGAACATAGAAGCCTGAATACCGGTGCTGTTCGCTGTTCGTCCAGGGTTCCTCAATCAAAGCATATAGATAATTACTCTGACCACCCAAAGTTCAGTTCTTCTGATTGAGGCCTCTAATGTAGTGTTTTTGTTCTGGGGTCCTTCACGGTGAAAGGCTCGCGGGTAAGAGCCTATGGTGCAGATTGGGGGTTGTGGTACTAGTGCGACTTGCACATTTTCCGTTGTTCTGCACCTTAATACTAGAGGGGGGTGTAAATTCTGGGGTACGTTACAGTATCGTCATAATCTGGAGCACATATAGGCATTATATATTTGCAATGCATCCGTTGCGAACCATGGCAGACTTGCGTGAAGGACTCGTGCAGGTGCCTATGTATCGATAGCAGGAAAGGATCCTCTTTGCTGATGCTTGTGCGTTTCTCGGTCCACCTAATTTTGTGCCCATGAAGGTTCGCACATGCTTGCAAGCCAGGTCAGCACCTATCCCAGTGCTTGGTGTTGGTTAGCTTTTGCAAGTTGTAGGCGTGCCTGTGAACGCCGAAGCAGTGCGCCAAGTCCCGTCCAGGCCCGGTACATTCCAAGCGCCAGGACTGCCGCCAGACCCGTTGCTGACACAGTCGGGATGTGGTTCAGCCAGTCATATGGTGGTTGCAGTTCGAGTAACCCGTAAACCCTTAAACCCCTAAACCCCTGAACGGCAAACCCTGAAGCGGTCGTGGTGCTCCCGCTAACTTACCCCAACGTTCGAAGCCCCGTGATTTCGAACCTGGTAATTGCATACCTTGCAATGCAACACTGTATCTAGTTCTCAACTAATGTGAGGACCGTAATAACAAGAAGCGAGTTGTGGGGGTATCTCATAGTATCTGGGCTTTGGAGTACCATACTTTAATACTTTTCATAAAGAAGGAACCATGATGAAATAAAAGTTTATACTTTTTTCTCCCTGGTTACTTAAAGGCCCAGATATTGAGTATACTAATGCCATATCCGACCTCTTTGTTATGCCAATGGTCCTAGCACAAGTGGACAAGATGACGCCAGGTTAAGGTTGAGGGTTTAGGGTTCTAGCTCGCCCCTGGGAAAGTTTAGGGAACAATGGAACTTTTACTTTTTGAAAAGGCCGCCGCCTGGGAGACTCTTCTCCACTGTCGGAGTCGAAAGTCGGCAACACGACGAACCCCTGCCAGGTCACACGTTGGCTCTTGCATCTCGGCGATCCCAGCAAAGTCGAAACGGTCCTGACGACTCCCGCAGACACATGACGCAGCTAAACCCTAAACCAGACATGAAACCCTAAACTCTGAGGTATTGGTTCGTACGGCCCGACATCCTGAGACCTCGATGTGCAGAGTTTCAGACCAGAATTAAAGTTCGATGGGGTTAAAGACTCGAGTTAAGGGTCTAGAGGGTTTAAGACTTGAATTAAGGCTTCCGGAGATAAGGCTGGCTTGCATGGCAAACCCTAAGCCAAACCATAACCCCCAAACCCTAACCCCCACACCCTAAACCATAACCCCAATCGCCAATCCCAAACCCCAAACCCCTGAACAATATTGCTAGAAGGAGGGCGCAATTTCCAGGCGACCAGGAGCACCCGGAGCCAGAGGGGACCTCGGTTCAGGGTTCGGGGGCTTTTTCAGTGCATCAGTTTGGGGGGTTTATGGTTTAGGGTAGGGCTTTCGGCTAAGTAAGTCGTTACCCTTCTCTAGGATCGACCCTTCTCTGACTTTTTGGGGCTACTGTAATCCCAGCACAAGCCCAAAGGTTAGCCTATACTACCATGTTATTATGTTTTATGCTAGTGGGTTATCTAATTACATACATATATGCATATGTATGTACATACGAATACACATATATGCTTGCATATGCACATGTATTACTATAGCACAATATAGTAGTAGTGTAATGCATTATACTATGTATAGATATGCAATTATACATATACCATTATAGTATAACCTAGTAAAATTAAAGTGTATTCTGCTGTTGCTACGTAGCTAAGTTGCATTATCTCATCTCCGGTGTTTTTGGGATGTGTACAAACAGCATTCCAGGTCGAGGTTCTCGACAACAAAGCATTCGAGCTTCTAGTTGAAGGATGAAGGTCATTGATAAGCAGTTCAAAAGTAGGCATATGACCTCGGCCCCTCGAGTACTTCGGCCCTTCGAGTTCGGTTAGTTGCATGTCGTCCCAACTATGAGCTTACAACCTACTTACTCGTTCCTTTACTGCTTCAGGCAAGCCCTTTGAACAATGCCCCAACACACCCGCTAATGCCCCTTTGCCACGAAACCTCACAAGAGGACATATAAATACAGATATGTTTACATATATAAATACATATACCAGTATAGTATTATATAGTAATATTATGAAATTGTGTTAGCAAAGTTTGGGAGCTTGGCCGAATCCTCAGTCCCGCAAGCTGCAAGTGCATCCATAAGCGCCTGTTTTTGGAGCAACCAGGAAGCCCCGAAAAGTAGAGTTGTGCTGACTGTCAAAGTGCTAGAACCTTGGCGGAACTGTCAACGTGCCCATCATCAGCATCATCACACCACCGGACACCTTGATCATGCACCCTAGACCCTCATGCACCTAGGAAGCCCTGGCCCTAGTATATCAAGCCACCATCTTGATCGAGGCCCGTCAATGTCACGCGTTAGCTCCAATGGTGAGGTTGGCAAGGCCTCCTGTTGTTGCTGGATGTTAGGTGTCTCTGGGTCAACGCAGGAGTCTCAGTAATTTGGAAGGCCTGCAGGGGTGCTTGAAGGATTAACGTGGCTACTGCAAGATTTACAGTTACTGTAAAGGTCCTGCATGGGTTACTACAGAGCTTGATTCTGCGAAAGTCGCTTCAGGTTTCAGGAGTAACATGTTTCGTAGGATGTGTATCCAGAGTCGTGTTGCAATGTTCACCATGAACTGCTGCTTCGCAAAACGAGCACAGGTAGCAGTAGCAGTAGAAAGAGTCGTCTTCGACGTGGTTGTCGTCGTCGTCGTACCCGGCTGGCATCTTCATGCCTAAGCAAACAAATACTGTCCAAGCCTGAACCCTAAACCCTAAACTAAACCCGCGACCTTCAGAAAAGGGCCCTCGGTCCTCAGAATAGAGTCTTCCCATGCGGAGGCAATCGCACAAGGAACCCGGAACCCTCGGTTAAGTTTAGGGTTTAAAGTTAACAGAATCCGAGCCACAGCAATCCTAAACATTAAAGCCCTAATCCAAAGCGCTATAGTTAAAGCTGAGAATGCCTGATAAAGCTTTGAAACCATGTTCTGCTTTCCTGGGTAATTAGAGGCCGAAGCCCTAAACTATCCTTAGCCCTGAAGGGAACTGGAAGCCCCGTAGATCCCTTAAAGGAAACCTTATAGATCCCTTAAGAGGAAACCCCATAGATCCCTTAAAGGAAACCTTATAGATCCCTTAAAAGGAAACCCCGTAGATCTCCAAAGAAAAGAGACCTATCTTTTGTTTTCCTCGCTCGTAGCACCCTTATACGACCCCGGTAGAGCTTGAGTAGAGCTCGTGGAGCTTCAATTCAGAAACCCAAGTCCTTTTGTGCCTCCCTATCCCAGAGAGCCCAATACCCCTTGTTTTAAGGAATATACCTTAAATCATTAGGGGCTTCATATTATGATTTAAGCTATATTCCTGAATTAAGGGGTATTGGGCTCTCTGTAATATTCCTTAAACCCTGAACCCTCAACCCTAAGTTTGGGAAGCCCAGACCCTAAACCCTTAAACCCTATGCCCCTAAACCGCGCACCTCAACCCCCACCAAACCCTCAACCCCTCAACCCTAAACCCTAAACCACTAAACCTCTAAACCCCAAACCCTAAACCCACTCCAAACGCCCTCGACCTTCAACGCCTTAAACCCCAAACCCTAAACCCTGAACCCCTAGATCAGCAAGTGATTGCCGGGGCTAGCACAGACGGCGTGAGGTCCCTTTCATAAGGAGGATTGCAAACGCATAATCTCGCCTGAACATGTATAGTCGGAGCTTTGATGGTTTGCTCGATCATTGTGTAATCTTCAGGCGCGCCTTGCAATCTCTACTCGAAGGATCTTTCAGAGTTGCTTCCGCTTTGCTCAACAGACACCCTCAACCCCAAACCGAGACAAGGCAAAACAGACCGCGACAAAGCAGGACAAGCCGGGACAAAGCAGGCAAAAAGGGGACAAAGCAGGACAAACTGGGACCAAGCAGGCAGGACAAACCGGGACAAAGCAGGCAGGACAGACCGGGACAAAGCGAGACGAAGCAGGACCAACCGGTACAAGCCGGAACAAAGCAGGACAGAGCAAGACAAAGCAGGCAGGACAGACCGGAACAAACCGGGACAGACGAGGACAAACCGGGGCAAAGCACCGAAACAAATCGGTACAAAGCAGGCAGGACAGAGTGGGACAAAGCAGGACAAAGCAGGCAGGACAGACCGGGACAAACCTGGACAGAACGGGGCACGCCCGGACAAAGCAGGCAGGACACACCGGGACAAACCGGGTAAAGCAGGACAGAACAGGACACGCGGGGACAAAGCAGGCAGGACTGACCGGGACAAAGCGGGACAAACGTTTGTCCTGCTTTGTCCCGGTTTGTTTCTCTTTTTTACCGGTCTGTCCTGCCTGCTTTGTCCCGCTGTGTCCTGCTTTGTCCAGCGGTCTGTCCTGCCTGGTCCTGGTCTGTCCGTTCTATCCCGTTCTATGCTGCCTGCTTTGTCCCGGTTTGTCCCGCTTGGAGTGATGCTCAGACTCTTGCTTAGCATGGTTCCGGTTCGGTGGACCCCTTCTTGGGGACGGGGACTCAAGATAGGCTTCAGTCACCCTCGCGCAAAGCCGGAGGTTGACTTGCGGTTGCGGTCAGGGCTCGGAGAAAACCTTTTTTTTTCTGGTGACGCATTGCGCCCTTGTTGTAGTACCTTGGGATCCGAAAACCTACCATTTTAAGGGTTCTACCATCTAATTAAGGGGTCATAACCTACTATTTTGTAGGGTTTGGGGTCACAGGTAATACCTCGGATGAAGTCGTGCATCTTCACGTGGCTTCCCCCAGAATCCGGAGCAGCAAGCCCCTAAATCCGCTCCCCGCACTAGGCCTGCTTTGGCAAAACCTCGAACCCCAAACCCTCAACCCTAAACCCTAAAACCTAAACCCTAAACCCTAATCCCTGAACCCTAAACCCTAAACCCCAAACCCTCAACCCTAAACCCTAAACCCTAAAACCTAAACCCTAAACCCCTAAACCCTAAACCCCTGAACCCTGAACCCCCTAAAACCTAAACCCTAAACCCTAAACCCTGAACCCTAAAACCTAAACCCTAAACCCTAATCCCTAAACCCTAAAACCTAAACCCTAAACCCTAAACCCTAAACCCTAAACCCTAAACCCTAAACCCCTAAACCCCTGAACCCTAAACCCTAAAACCTAAACCCTAAACCCCTAAACCCTAAACCCCTTCAACCTCTCTACACTACCTCAACCTTGAGCCCCAAGCGCCCCAAGCGAGGAGAAGAGGCTTCCTGGTTCGCCGACCCCAGCCTCCCCCGGTTCACCCGAGACTACAGAGAAGCTGGTGGGGATCTCAGGGGCTCTTAGGGTTTTGCAGAAACACAGGCGCTCGACTCCGTCAGAGGCTCAACTGTGGCATGACTTGCACTGTAGGTTTCAAGTGTCTTTCAAGTCAGAAGCCAACAGTTCTTTGCGTGTGTAAAAGGCCACCTTCAATTCGCTGTGAGCCATGGACCCTCAACCTCCCTTGGCTGCCTCTTCGGAACCCTATAGATCCCTTAAAGGAACCCTAGCTATTCCTTTTAATTAAGGGATATTGGAGTCTCTAGGCTCGGGCCTTCGAGGGTTGCCAGTGCCCGGATGATCAGCGTGGCATAGCCTCTCCCACAGCATTTTTTAATTTAACCCAACATACCCCGGAAGAGACCGGAATCTCTTGAGGTCCTCACAATAAGGGTTCCACTACTAGGGCTTGGAGGCTAGGGCTTAGGGTCTACTAGTCAGCTTCTAGATATCTGTACATGCTTTTCCCACTCCTCCAAAACGGGAGCCATACAGTAGTGGAGAACAACCCTCAATCTGCCGAGGTAAAACTGGGGTAGGGTTACCTCTAGCCGAAAAACCCTGCCGCTTTCGGGTTCCTGATTATGGTTTCTAGATATAATTCCTTAAAATATTCTTCCTTAAGAATGTCGGTTCTTTGGGCCATCCAATCCCAAGGCCCCAATATCTGCCAGCTCGAATGTGCCATTCAGGGCTCCGGATTGGGGATGTAGGCCATTAGGGTAGGCTCTAAGTTCTGGACGAGTTTAGGGTTCAGGGTTTCGGGTTAACTCTAAACCCCTGAATCCTAAACCCTTAAACCCCTAAACCCCAAACCCCTGAATCCTAAACCCTAAACCCTTAAACCCCAAACCCTAAACCCCGGAACGCCTAAACCTCTAAACCCCCTATACAGAGGAGGAGCTAGGAAGCTCAAAGGTGCCATACTTCTTCGCGATGTTTTGGAGCTCCTTGACCACTTTCCACAAGAGCAACGGTTTAGGGTTTAGGGTTTAGGGGAAAGTCTCTGTGAGATCGGAAGTGTAGGGGTTTCAGGGCTTTCAGGGCTTTCGGGGTTTAGGTTTTGCTCTCCACACTCTTGAGCATTTAGCGACATACCCTTGATGGCGATCACATTTGGGCTGCAAGGAGAAACCCTAAATCCTGAACCCCGACCCTATCTAGCGAGAAACCCGAAATCCTGAGCCCGAAACCCTCAACCCTATCAAATCTGAACCCCAAATCCTAGACCCTTAACCTTAACCCTCAGCCCTCAACCCGCACCCTATAGAACCCTGATGTAATAGCACCCTGACAGAACCCTCATGAAAGCCTAAACCCCCCTTCACCGCCCCTCGAAGATCGGGTCCTCCTGGAGCACTTCCAGCTTACCCGTAGCTTCCAGCTCCTCGGTGGTCGGGATTGAATTGAAGTTCTGGGCTTTTGATTTAGGGTTCCGGGATCAGGGTCCGGGCCTTAGGGTTTTGAGCTTCAAACTGACGTTCACTTCTGTTCGGGGAAGACAATCCGCGACAGCGACAACAATACAGGCGGCGACGATTATGTCGTCGTTGTCGACGTGGACGACCGCGGCGACGACGAAGACGACGGCGATGAGAGCGGAAAAAAATCGTGATGATGGTGCTGGTGGTGATGACTTTGCTGACGCAATGATGGTGATGATTGATAGAGCTTGGTATCGGCAATGGCCGTTCCGAGTACCATGGTGCGATCTGCAGCTTTGAAAGGTCGTCATTGTCATCACCACACCTGCATCAATATTGAGTCAGCTTCGACGGCCGCACCAGCTTCTCATCATCACCACCATCCTCAGTGTCCTGGCCACCAGCAAGAGAAAGAAACAGCGAGAATTCAAAAAAAGAAAACGAGTAGCCTCGCGCTGTTTCATGAACTTCTCCCTCTGGACCCTGAGGTCGCTCTGCTCGAAGAGGATGTTTAAGGTCTCGGCCTGAGTCGGTCCAGGCTTTAAGTTTTAGGTTTTTGGGTTTTGGGGTTTTGGGGTTTGGGGTTTCGGGTGGGCTTCGGGTTTAAGGCTTAGGCTTCAGGGTTTTACGGTTCAAGGTTTGGGTGTTGTGGCTGCCGGGTTTAGGATTTATAGGGTGCGTGTGCATCGATTTAGGCGTGCCCGCGTGATGCACAGGTGTTACAAGGATTCTCCAGCTCTCCCTCCAGCTTTGAGGGCTTCAGAGTGGGGCCTGAGTAGGATTTTCGGGGAGGAATAAACCGCAGACTAAGTTAATCCCCCCTACACCCTAAACCTCAATGGTCATAGTATGGCTAGAGGGTCCCTGGTGGCTTTCGTTGGCTACTGCATGTGGCTTCGAGAGCTTGTACGAGCCTTAGTTCGCGAAGGCTGGAGAACCATATCCGGGACGGGAGGAACGAGCGTCCGAAGCCCAAATACCTGATGCTAAATGTCGAAATCCACACAGTAAACCCCGAGATCTTCACCCTTGAAGTATAAGGGCCTTAACAGTTTGGAGTAGAGTTTTGGGGCCCATCATGCTCTAACTATAATAAGGAACGGAACCCCAAAAAATAGTATAGGTAACTATTAAGGCCCCGATATTAACCCTCAAACCTTCGAACCTGCAACCGCCTACTGTGGCCACTCGCAGTGCACTCAGCTCCCGACGAGCCGGGGTACGATAACTTCTCGCGCCACCTGGGAGGGATTCCGAAACCGAAGGGTTCCTTTAAAAGGGTCACTATAACGGTACTATAAGGGTACCTTTAAAGGGCTCTAGAAGGGCTTAGAGTTTCCGAAAATTGCGGGTACCGTATTTGGGGGTCCGTATAATAAGGATCCTTCCATTTAGGGTACTATGTTAAGGTCCCCTATTCTCGGAAACCCCCACGCAGTGAGAGAAGCTTTCGACACAAACGCCAAGAATGAACCCTAAACCCTAAACCCCCAAGATTTTGCGAAGCCCATGTATCGGAAACTGAAACCGATTCCTGAGTCAACTTAGCCCCGCAAATCCTAGCAAGCCCCAAGTGAACGAATCACTATTACCCTCGGAGATAGATCTCCGACCTTTAACCCCCCAGCAGCAACCGAAAGCAAAACAAGAGCCTGAGTAGCTTGTAGCAGTTATCCCTAGACAACTAACGTATAACATATCCCAAAGAAACCTTACTCCAACTACTCAAGGCCCTTGACTCTAAACCCCACACCTTCAACTTAAACCCTAAACCCGAAACCGCAAACCCGCATGTTAAACCCCAAACCCTAAATCCCAAACCCGAAACCCCTAAACCCTAAACCCCTAAACCAACCCTAAACCCTAAGCCCTAAAACCGAATATGTTCTGCTCGACGATCACTTAGGCCTATTTAAGGAAGTATAGTCCCCGACCCCCCCTCCCCCTACGCCCCATAGGGCCCTTATGAACTTCCCAGTCCGGTCCTTGTCGTTGGCAATGCCCTCGGGGAGGAACTCCAGGGTGACCAGGTCCTGGAGGCACCTGCCGAGATGAGCTCGCTCAGGATTCATAGGGCTTCAGGGCTTTAGGGTTTAGGATTTAGGGGGTCTGGGATTTAGGGTTTAAGGGTTTCGGGTTTAGGATTTAGGGTTTAGGGGGATTAGGGATAAGGGATTATGGTTTAGGCTTTAGGGTTTAGGGCCAGGGTCAAGGGTGTTTTGGAAAGGTTTTGGGAGGGTTCCTGGGAGAGGTCCTATAAGAATTCCTATAAGGGTTTCTATGAGCGATCTAACCCTAAACCCTAAACCCTAAACCCTAAACCCCTAAAACCCTAAACTGGGGTTCAACTTGTGAGTTTCTGTAAGGGGAGCTCATGAGGCTTTGTTTAGGGCCTTGAAGGGTTTGGGTGGGGAAGGTTGGGTGGAAAGTAGATCCCTTAATGGGGGTTCCTATAAAGTAGCCTTAGTGGCAAAAAGGGCCCCAAATTAGGGGGTCTACTTTCTAGATCCTCCCGTGTAGGGCTTCAGGGTTCAGTTGGACGTGGAGGGCTTTGCAGGAGTTCATCAGAATAGTGCGCCCTCCAGACTTGGAGTCCAAGTCCTTCTGCAGTGTGGGCAGCTCCTGGCAGCTTTTGAGGCCGGACAGGCCAGCTGCATCTGAAACACACGATCGCACGTCCCCCAAAACGGCATCCGGCTTTCGCCCCCCACACCATTTCCGAAAGATCTCGGCGTTTGTCGAGTTCCTGCCGGGCGGCAGGACTTTCTAATTGTTTATGTCCTGCTTCGGATTGCTGCTCATTGCTAGCTGCACTGCTACGCATTCTCAAGCTGGAGTCCATGACGTCTCGGCCGCAACATCACCACTCAGCAGCTTCAAGCATTGAAAGGTCTGCGCGAAGTGGACTTCCATCAACTTCCCGGCAGTGCTGTGAATCCGGCAAAACCTCAGCAGTGATACTGGTGGGTAGGTATGGGATAAGTTTGGCAAAGTTGTTGCAGAGTTGCGGTTTGGGATTCAGTGGTGTGGATAGTTTGGTCTAGCGGCCGGAGTGATGGGAATTTTCCGGCATCCTTAATACGCAGAGAAACCTGCAACAAACACCCCGTCCTTAAACGCAACAACCCATGCCGGTGGAGGTCCCATATGACTTTACACTACCGCTTCGTTGGGCGCCTCAAGATGCTTTCATCCGGATTTCTGAGACTTCCACAAAATGGGGGGGACCCTGTTTTGAAGCCAATTAAAGAAGGCTCCTTGCTACAAGGACCCCTGAAGAGGGACCCCTTATAGTTGCCAAGAACGCGGTATAGAATCCCTTACCAGGAGCCGTTAAAGGAACTCCTAAAGAAACACCACAAAAGGGACCTCTAATCGAACTCCTCAGGAACCGTCAGGGAAACCCTTAAAGGAACCCCTAAGGGATCCCTTAAAGGAACCCCGTAAGGGATACCCCGTAAGGGATCCCTTAAAGGGACACCCCAAGCCCACCCGCCCCTGAAGGCCGAAAAGCTACGAAGCAGCCGGGGCCTTCGGGTTTAGGGTTTACGAATTTAAGGGCTTTAGGAGTCTAGGGGTTTACGGCTTAGGGTTTTGGGGTCTGGGTCTTAGGGGTTTAGGAGGGTCTAGGGCCTCGGGGCTTGGGATGGTTTAGGATGGTTGGGGATTTGGGGTTTAGGGTTCAATCACAGGAAAGGGGCCCTGCTGTGTCTACACCTCTTGGGTCAAGGCCCCGGCTCGTCGTACATGTTGGCCTGCACCTTAGGGTTTAGGGTTAGGGGTTTAAGGTGATGCGGGCCCTTCCACTACAGCTCAATTATTAAAAGCACAACACAATAACCGAAACCTCTGTCTCTAGGAGCTAATCTGTTGAGTCGTGAAGGTAACAGCCAGGATGGGAGAATGAAGGGAACGAAAGCATGAAGGGAACAAAGGTGTAATGGATTGAAAAGAAAGCACGCCCTTTGTTCACTTCATTTCTTTCGTTCACATTTCATTCGTTCCGCGCAGCATGAGTCATTCACAAAGGCCAAAATACAAGGTGAAAATGAAAGGAGCCGTGTAGGATGCTATACGAGGGATAAGGTTCCTCAGCCCGAAAACCTTCAAAACCCCAAACCTCAAAACCCAAACCCTCAAACCCCTCACGGGATTTTGGCTTTGGGGTTTTTGATTTCGGGCTTAAGAAATCACTCCCCCCGAGGTCGGGACGTGGATGAGATACTCGATGAGAGCAACGCGCTTCTCGGGCGTGATGCGGGTCATGAGCCCGTAGTCCAAGATCCCTCGGGCTGAGGTTTAGGGTTTATAAGGTTCAGGGTTTAGGGCTTAGGGTTAAGGGTTTAGGGTTCGGGGTTTAAGGTTTAGGCTCACACTACTCCTTACTAGGGTGCTTGGATGTAACTCTACCACAGAAAAGAACAGCCCCAGAATCGTGCTCTACTGAATTATTCAAGCCCCTCTTTTCGAACCTTGGAGCCGAAACTCCGAAGCCAGAACTCTAAACCGTCAACCCGAAACCCCTAAACTCCTAAAGCCGCAAACTCACGGCCGACGCGCGGCCGATCTTGCCCGTGGGCATGAGCACGAAGTTGCCGGGATGAGGGTCCTCGGAGCAATAATGAGAATGGGGTTTGGGGTTTGTTGGTGGTTTAGGGTTTAGGGTATGAAAATAAGCAGAATAGGATTTCTAGGTTTTTTGGGGGGGTTTACGGATACTGAAACTTTCTGTAAGGGTTCCCGTAAGGCCCCTTTCTTCGGATGTCATTCCGAGGGTCACCATGTAGGAAACCAGTCTCGAGGAGCTGCACCATGTACCTGGGTTTGGGGTTTAGGGGTTTAGGGTTTAGGGGTTTAGGGGTTTAGGGTTTAGAGGTTTAAGGGTTTAGGGGTTTGGGGTTTAGGGGTTTAGGGTTTGGGGTTTAGGACGAATTGAGGGTGCAGGGTTTAGGTGTTTAAGGTTTGGGAGTTCAAGGAGCTGCACCATGTACCTGCTCGTTCGGGGGAGGTTGTGAAGGGTGCTTTGCCGGTGGTTTTATAGGTTCGTCAACTTTGTCGTTTACATGGTTTTACACAGGTGCTTAGTTTAGCATTTGGGCGGTTTTTCTACCGAAGCCGAACCTGTGTCGTAAGACTTTCAGGGATTTAGGGATTGAGGCTGTGAGTACTACCACCACCACGAACACCACCTCCAAAACATTTGCCTGATCACCACCGTGCCCAAAGCCCGACCTGAAAGCACAACCGGGTTCGGAATAGAAGATTCAGGTGTTGAGTTTGGGATCTTATATCACATTTTGCATTATGTTACATCTCTATTATAGGCATACTGGTAAGGCCGGAGCTAGGGCAATGGAGAGCCGTAAATACGAACGTCAAACCCCACAATGCTGCCACGAAGCGAGTTCAACAGGACTTTGACCTTGGCATCACAAGCAAGGGTCTATAGGGTGGTGCTTTTTGCCTCCTAGAGATAATCAGCATTTTGGTCCTACAGGCAACCTTTGGCACCGTTCTATCCCATGTTAAATCACTCACTGGAAGGAGACGTATCGCGGTGGCTCCAAGAAAAGATGCACAACCAAGAGACAGCATGACTTTAAGGGTGGCACGAGTTACTGCATGTCTCGTGCTAGTACCAACCACAACGACAACCACAGCGACGACGACTACGACGAGGACGAAGACCACGATCAATAGCGAGCGACTTCATCAATAAGTAGCAGCCACAACTAATCTTGAGGTCCAAACGATAGAATTCCCTCCCCCCGCCCCACCACCCGAACTGTTGGGTGGGTCTGGGCCAGTGTCCGCTTGCGAACACCAACGCAGCTACTTTGGGTCAGTTGCCGAGCCCCAGACCCACAACCTTCAGACGAGATCAGACGAGAACATGTCAATACGGGCGAACAAGCCGAGCGACAGATCGGATACAGTATAGAAGGAGAAGTACAACAAGCCGACCGTGACACGATGAACGCCGCGCATGACGCATGGGCATCGCTGCCACCCCCCCCCGACCCCTGGCCAACCCAACAGCACGGAACAGAAGCAAACGTAGCACCACAAATGGCAGGAGTGCGGCAGGAGACACTCCAACAACAAAAGCGGGAAGTAGACCAAGAGTGGAAGTCGTCGTCGTCGTCGCCATAGTCGTAATCACAGTGGCAACCGTAGCTGCATCGGCACCCACAGCCTAGTCCAAACGTAGCCGCTCGCAGCCGCAGTCGTGCTACTATAAATATACTAAGTAACTCACTAGCAATAGCTGCAGCAGAACTATAATTCAAAGTTCTACTCCCTGAAACCTACAAACTAACCCGAGCTGCCCCAGTCTTCCAATGTTCGAAACCAGCGGTGCGTGATTAAGGTGGCCCTAAACCCTAAACCCCGAAGCCCAAAAACCTCAAACCTGAACACTACACCAAAACCCTAAGCCCTAAAGCCAAGAAGACGCCGGTATGATCATGTAATAATAACAAACCCCTAGCAGTGTGACAAGAATCAAAGCAATAAATCTTGAAATATGGTTGTTATTGTTATTGCCAGCTACTATGCTTTGATAGTATTTGTGCGATGATCGTCTTATTAACCACTGACCATGCTGTAATTGTAATCACAGTGTCATCGATAGTAATCGTATTGTCAGCACAATGATTCCTATAACTATCATCACTAGTTTCGGTGCTTCTAACCGAAGCCCTCTAAACCCTAAACCCTAAACCCTAAACCTTCAGACCGAAGCCCTAAGCAGCTTAAACCCTCAACCCCAACCCTAAAGCCGCGAAGCCCTAAACCCTAAACCCTAAGCCACTAAACCCTGAAGCCGTGAAGCCCTAAGCCCTAGAACCCTTAAACCCTTAAACACTTCAACACTTAAACCCTTAAACCCTTGAACCCTTAAACCCTTAAACCCTCAAACCCTCAAACCCTCAACCCTAAAACCCTTAATCCCGAAACCCCCAAACACCACAAAGCTCCATTCTACCATAATTATCATAAGGAACCCCCAAAATAGTATAGGTAATTAAGGCCCCTATAGTAAAACCAAAAAGGCTCCCTTATCCAAAGCCCCTTGGGTCCCTAAACCCTAAACTTTAAACCCTCAAGCCCTAAAGCCCTTAGACCCTAAACCCTCAATCCTAAACCCTAAACCCTAAACCTTAAAACCCTAAATCCTAAACCCTTAAACCCTAAACCCTCAATCCTAAACCCTAAAAGCCTCTTGGGTCCCAGGCTACTTCCTGCGACTGGTCCTTTGCAGCCCCTTCCTCGGTCAGCTTCTTCCCAGGGAGCCACTCCTGGTTTGGGGCTTAGGGGGTTTAGGGTTTAGGGGATTAGGGGTTTAGGGGTTAGGGTTTAGGGGTTAGGGTTTTGGGGGTTTGGGGTTTAGGGTTTAGGATTTGGGGTTTAAGGTGCACTTGTAAGATTTAGGGCTTGGAGATATAGGATTCAGGGGGTTTATGAGGCTTATGCTACAAATATGTGTATACACATATGTACACATGGGTATCTATACGACTTCTTGTCTCAATAAGTTCCTTGCAGATCTGCAGCAAGCGCGTATACATAAATAGAAACTGATTGTATTTTTTGTATACATATGCTAACGCGTTTGTATTCGCATGGGATCCTTTAACAAACCCTTATGGAACTCCAGTCCCCGACGTACCAGAAACCTTAAGCCGTACACTACTGAACCGAATAATTAGGTGCCGTAACAGGGTTCAACGTAGGGGACAGCACAAGCTCCGGGTTTTGGGGCCCATTATACTCAAATTATAATGAGGAGCCCCCCAAATAGTATAGGTAATTATTAAGGCCCCTATAGCACTGTTGCACAAGTACACAAGGACTAAATTCAGGGGCGGATTGTGACTATCTGCTCAGACCTCTGGAACACCTCAAAATGTCGAACCTACAGTTTAGTCTTAATGCTACTGTTGTGGCTTAGGGTTTAGGGCTTCGGGATTAGGACAAGAAACCCCACCGGAAGAACAAATCGCTCCTGCACTAGAACTTCTCTCGAAGCTTTCAGCACCTCCGGCACGACCACCGTGTCTTCGACCTGGCTTTTTGTCCAACCCGCTGAACAAGGGATACTGTTAAGTATAGGGGATTTGCCTTTATGTTCAGATTGTCGCTTCCAGAGATAACTCAAATTCTGTCCGTTATATAGGGTTTCGTCAATGAGTCAATGATGTATGCTAGTCTCCCAATTCCTCCTCTTCGAGCATTTTCGGGTTAGCAAGCCCACATGTGAAGCAGAGTAAAGACATACAAGAACCTAAACATCAACTTTACAGTCTGAGATATCAGGTTTGGGCCTTTTTTGGACATCCGTAGCACCTACTAAAACAAGCTAGCCACAGCTAGCCTGGGTTAGTATCTTTGTTCTTTCAATCTTTCCGCCTCATCTTTAAATATGGTTTAAACAGATTGTGGAAACCATAAACCCACGCCCACACCCCAAAATCAAAAACCCTAAGCCCTTCACTGACCGCCTTCATCCCTCAATCCCACAACCACCCCAAACCCTGAAATAGAAGGCCCAGAACGCTCAAGCGCCGCGACAACATGGAACCCCGAACATAAGCCCGCGGCAAGAAGACATTTCTTAATTGCAGAACCCCACATAACAATGCCGAATTCCCACAAACCCCAATTCTTGAACGATTAGGGCCCGAAATGCCAGAGGAACCAGCTCGCACTTTGAGATGAGCTCAGCAAACTCGCGCTGGTTATCTGCCTCAAACTCCTCGGCTAGGACGTTAAATGCCGACGAAAATGAGACACAAAACCCCTAAACCCTATAGATCCCTTAAAGGATTCCTTACACGATCCCTTATAGGATCCCTTAAAGGAACCCTTAAAGGAACCCTTAAAGGATCCCTTTAAAGGAACCCTAACCCTAAGTGAATCAATCCCTAAACCAAATCCTTTACACTCAGGCGGCGTCTTATTTCAGGGTCAGGTTTAGGGGCTTTGCGTTCAGGGTTTGGCGGTTAGGGGTTGTCAGGGGTTAAGGATTCAGTGTTTAGAGCTTCTTCAGAGAAGTGGGTTCGAAGCTCACGAGTTCTTAGCCCGTGCCTTGCACAAGGGACGAGCCGAAATCCTAAACCCTAAGCCAATCTCGATTCCTGCACACATACACACATACGCACATGCATGAATGCATGCACACATACATAGATAAGGATCATGGGACTTGGTAAGTAAGGTTATAAGTACTCTAATTGGGGTTGTAAGTATAGACACCCTAATTATAGCCCTAGTTACTAAGTGCCATGATCCTTTAAGTAACCCTAAGACCCCTTTTATAGAACCCTTATAGATCCCTTTTCAGGAGCCCTTTAAGGAACCCTAGTTAGTAAGTGTCCCATGATCCTTCCTGCCCAAGTTACTAAGTCCAATGATCCTCCAAGCAGACCCTAAACCCTAAACCCTATAGATCCCTGTAAGGAACCCTGTAGATCCCTTTAAGGAGCCCTTAAAGGAACCCTTATAGTACCCTAAACCCTAAACCCTCAACCCTAAACCCAACATACATAGATCCTTTAAGGAGCCCTTAAAGGAACCCTTATTCCTTATTCCCTTTAAGTAGATAGCATCCCAAGATTCGTAGTCGAGCTCTTCGATAAACGGGGGCGCAGCCCGGTCGACGAGCTGGAAGATGCTCTTAAACCTCGGATAGTAGGGTTTAAGGCTTCCTTTAAGGAATCCTTTAAGGGATCCTTCAAGGGATCCTGTAAGGGATCCTTTAAGGGATCTATAGGGTTTAGGGTTTAGGGGTTTTGGGTTCAGGTTTTGGGGTTTAGGGTTTAGGGGCTAAGCGTTTAGGGCTTAGGGGTTGAGGGTTTGGGGTTTAGGGATCGGAGCAAATAGAAAAGTAATTCTTCAAGCGTTCCCTAGCGGGCTCCTTCAGACTTTCTCTCAAGTTTTAACATAGGTGTCGGACTGATTAGGATAAGGCTTATGCCTGTAAGAGTTGTGAGGACTAGGGTTTAGGCTTGGGGATTAGGGTTAGGGTAGGGGCTTCGGGTTTTAGAGTTTTCGGGCTGTGTGTTGAGGGCGTGCGGGTTGTGGATTGTCTGCAAACTTGACTACGCCTAGCTCAGGAGCTTGACTCCTATGTAAGGAACGAGGGGGAAAGGCTGGATCCCAACAATCCAGTTTGCCCAGTGCTTGTTCTCAAAGGCAACACGGACATCTCATGCATGGGTCAAGCCTGAGTTTCTTTCGGGACGGCGTGGTACACTCAGGATGGTGAGATTGCATCGCCAATCATACATGAAGCTCCAAGTGTAGGTAACTGCTCTGGCCGGGCATTGGACTGAGAGCAGGTCTTCAGCTTGCCTTGGGATTTCGGGCTTTTCGAAATGTTTAGGAAGCCTTTATTGGTGGTGCTTAACAAATTTAGGGTTTGGAGTTCCAGTCTCTTAGGCTTGCGCTTTCCAGCAGACGAGACACTGGCGCGCGTAGCGCTCGATCGGAACGAAGGAGCCTGAATCGCGAGAAACTGATGCATAGGGCTTGTTGATTCTGTCGCAAAGGTATCTTCAAATTCAGTCCAGTACCATGATCCCCTTGTAGTCCTTGATACAACCAAAAAGAATTCACTCCAACACCCTATCTTATCTTGTTGGGGTTTTAGCTTCAAGCCCCAACACAAGCCCTGTACCGGACGGTACTGAAAAGTGTCCAGGCTCGCCGATACTCGCAAAATAGTCCCGGACTCAAGGGCTAGAAGAAACCTCGATTTGGGAAGAACTTCTCAGGTAGAAAAAGAAGTCCTGTAAATCTTCAGGGCAAACGTCTCAAAACATCAATATGCTAGAAAAGCTGATGGTAAACAGACACGATCCCCTAGATCAGAGACACTCTTTGGAGCGCACAATACACCATCAACAAGAAGCATCACTGGCTCAGCGCCAGACCAATGGCTGCAAGCTTCCGCACCACGAAGAGGTCAAGCGTGACCTGCAAATAGGGTTCGTTGACCGATGATAAAAGCATCATAGAATTTGAAGACATAATGATTATATGGTGAAGGCCTCAAGGTCTCAATCCAAAGGCCGAACACGACCATCTTCACCTCGACCGTTAAATCGCCCACGAAGCCCTTGAGCCAGTTCTTTTCACATCCGAAGCAACGCGAACACAAATCCCACGATGACAAAGCCACACCATCAGACCCCGCATCGCAGCACAGGGCCCAAATGAGTTTAGTGTACAATGTGCCTAAAACTTGGGGCTGACCCGGCACCCAGCAAAAGCCTGACGGAAAAGTTTTGTCATAATCCATTTCCCATTTCTACAAGGCCGCAGATGCCCTGTCATGAAACAGGCGGACACGCCTAAAAATGCGCTTAACAAGTATATGACTGTGAGCCCTGCAGAGAGGGAACCCCAAATCCGGACTCAAACTATCGAAATCAGAAAAAAACCCGAAACGCCTCACCGATAAACTACTAAACTACACCCCAACAGAACACCTAAGACCTAAACTCGCAATGGCAAAACCTGGAACATCAAAAGCCCAAGCCCCGCACAATCCGGGAACCCGAACCCGAAAACTCCAGAGTGCCTGAAACCTATAAGACCGATAATCGTAAATCTTAAACCCACTGAAAGCCGATGAAAAACGTGTAAACAAGCAAGAAAAACATTCAACAACAAATCAGCAAACAAACACAAAAACAAATCAACAAGCAACGAAATAACTAAGTGAACGAAAAAGCAAGAAATTAATGATTTAATTCTGGTTACATATATATATATGTATGTATGCATGCATGTATGTATGTATGTATTCACGTCGTATACAAACCCACTTATGCAAGGCCTGCTCGCGCACGTCCGGTCGCTGAACTTTCACGGCCACCTTCCCGACATTTCAGGGTTCAGAGCCGTGTGGGCCAAGCAGAGCTTGCATTTAAAGTTTGAAGTTTAGGGCTTTCACTTTGAAGTTTGGGGTCTGGTGTCTAGGGTTTGTTTAAATTGACTGGTTGTTGCTCCGCACCCTAAACCCTAAACCCCACTGCGGGCCTGGGCCTCACCGGTTGGTTGTACCTTCCGGCGATAGCTCATCCTGACCATTACCTTTCAGCACCTTCTTCAGGTCTCTGTTCAGCTCAGAATAACGATAATAGTTTTTTTGCTCCCCGTGGTTTCCTGGATATGATTTCCACAAAAATCTGGACATGAATGCCGCAAAAGCTTGTGGAAATGAGTTCCGTAAATTATTCTGGAAATGATGTCCACAACACGTTTGGGAATGACTTCCCCAAATATACCTGGGACTGAATTCCACAAATATCTGTTGCAAGGAGTTCCACAAACATTCTGGACATGAGTCCCGCAAACAGTCTGGAAATGGTAATTGCCACCAATCGTTCTGGAAATCCGTGTTTCCCTTCCGCAAGTACGAAGCCACTGTTCTGGAAAAATATCGACGAACGTTTCTCGAATTGAACTCCACAAATATCTGGGGGTTGATCGATACTATTGTTCCGATGAGTGACCCTTTAATCCCCCTTGCGCCCACCCTCGCGCACTCTTGCGTGTTTCTTGCGCGCACAGGAACTTTTCATACCGGCAGCTTTTCTGATCATGCACTTCAGTATCTTGAGTGCCAAATGTTTTTGTACCACAATGTGGACTTGTCAAGCTGAAAGCTTAGGACAGAAAGGCGCACCTCACACCACGAACAACAGGTGCCTCACAGTGTGCAAAATGTCCTGATAATATATGTCCAAGCAACGTACTTGACAAGCCTTCCTCCGAACCACCTTAGAGGCAACGTGAACAACTTGCTTCCAACTTTGCAAAACGCATCCCTTCTGCTGGAGGACATTGCATAACGGGATATGATTTTCAGAGATACCTTACTGCAAGTGTGTCGCCTGAACTGCAATAAGCAAATCCGGGCAACCGGATGCGATTATGACTTCCGACACCAATGCAATTCAAACAGGATGCGAGGATACTGCATGTTCGAGTTGATGTGGGGGAGGTGCCGACACACCGTGCGCACATGCATACGTGCGCACACACACACACGCATACATCATAAAAACACGAAGTCTTCAGAGGCCTCGTGGCGGGAAGATGTGTCAGCAGAACAAACGACATTCAGGGCATGTTGCCAGCAAGCACGGATGCAGCTTGGGCAACATTTGCCGAAACAGCTCTCCGGAGCAAAGTGGAAGATGCAACTACATGCCAGCATTGCGCTTGTCTTACTCTGTCGGCCTTTTAGGACCACTGGCGGGCACCGGCACGCCCACTATTCTTACCGGTGCGCTTGGCCGGTTGGCGCCGGCTCCCACCGCCCGGAATCAGCCACGGATCCTGCAGCGCAACCTGCACACGTGTGCGAAAGCAGAGGCGGCAGCAGCAGCAATGCAACAGAGGAGTGATTTGTAGCCGCAGCAGAACTGCGTTCAAAACGGATGGCTTGCCCGATTGCCGTGGCGAATCGTAGCAGGCGCACGTTCCGCGTGACTTTGTGACATGGCGGCCACTGCGCCATCCGTCATCGGGGACAAGCAGCCTCTGAAATCGACAGCCGTCTGGAGCTGCAAGGTCTCACTGATTTGGCGACTTCTGGATGTCGTCATCATGATCATCATCGCTGGTTCGCCGAAACCCAACACCTGCAAAGGGTGACGAACACAAAGATACCCAAACCCTAAGATGAAAAACATCCTCAACTCTCAAAGGAGTGACTGACTCTGAGATAAAACCCCGAAAAGCATATAGGCCAACACGCTTTCAAGTACGGATCGTGCCGGAACAAGAAGCTCAAGAAACAAACAAACTCAAGGACACAATGTGGTAACTCACAAGACCGCATCGTCGAAAGTACGCACAACACGAAGCGAATACATTCACCCTAGCGGACCCGGCAGGAGCACCAACACGGCACCTTTGCAGACGGCCTGGCAGAAGCTTTGACCAGGAACCGCTGCAAGAAGGCTGCAGCCTGTTCAGCCCTGCGGACTCGGGTTCCAGCACCCTGCACCCTGTCGCCTGAACCGGCAGACAATGCGCAAGTCGCGGCAAGTCTCCTCCGTCAGGAAAGCGGGCGGTGAAGGCAAAATGCCGTGTAACCGCAAAGGCCCAGAGGTCCACGGCCCGGTCACACCGACGGCGGAGGACTTCTGATGCCAGAAATGCCCGGTGGGGGTGTCGTCTGTGCTGCAGGCTTTAACATTGCTTGTCTCTCTCTCTCTCTCTCTCGCTCTCTCTCTCTTGTGCATGTCTACACTTCGTTGAGACTCTCTCTCTCTGAAAACGAATATTGCAATCGCATAGAACAACACGAAGCGGACCTGGCAGCAGCACCAACACGGTGCCTTTGCAGACGGCCTGGCAGAAGCTTTGACCAGGAACCGCTGCAAGAAGGCCGCAGCCTGTTCAGCCCTGCGGACTCGGGTTCTAGCACCCTGTCGCCTGAACAGGCAGACAATGCGCAAGTCGCGGCAAGTCTCCTCCGTCTGTCAAGCGGGCGGTGAAGGCAAAATGCCGTGTAACCGCAAAGGCCCAGAGGTCCACGGCCCGGTCACACCGACGGCGGAGGACTTCCGGTGCAAGAAATGACCGGTGGTCCCCCAGTGTGTTCCTGCCGGTGTCGTCTGTGCTGCACGTTAACATTGCTTGTCTCTCTTTTTTGCATGTCTACACTTTGTTGGGCCTTTATATAAAGCGAATTTTGCAACTCATGTTTGTTCACATCCGTCGTGCGCCAGTGTACATGTTATACGTTACACTTGTTTTACCCGTTCTCTCTCGCGCAGTTACAGGTCACAACTAGGTCACAAATTTTTGCTCCATTTGTGTACGGTACACTTACGTAGAAGCAATTTGTCATCCGGGGCTCAGCGTTTTTGAATGTTTAGGGAGCCGGGTTCGGAAAGGCACAAATAAGGTACCTCAGGGAACCGTCGACTTCCACTTCTGAAACTTCACCGATCCATTTGGGGCCCCTTGACATACAGCGCTGCCAGCGCTGCCGGTGCAGAAAACTCTAGGCCGTTACTGGACCCTCATTTTGATAAAACCTTATAGAACCCTGGAACGCGACTGAATCAAGGCAAAAGTACTCAGCCACCCGCCCTCGGACCTAGCGTTAGAAGGGCTGAAAGCCCCGAAAGCCTAAGCGAACTCTTCAGAGTTTTGGGCTGCTTTGGGCTTAGGGTTGCGGAGTTCCGAATATAAAGTTCAAAGGTTTAGGCTGAGACCTCTAGCACCCGAAGGACCCTCAGCCCTTCAGAGGTCGGGGTTTGGGTTTTAGGGTTGGGTGTGTCAAACAACGAGGCGCAGGGCTTTGCCCACGAGGAAGTGAGACTGGGCTTCTTAGGCCAGCAGAACTCAGTCGTTGAATGATGTCGTAAGCAGTCAGCAATGTGTTGAAGCCACTTTAGGCTAAGCTCGCTCAGAGCTCCCTTGCAGGAGCAGCGACATGAAAATCTTCCGGCTTTAGCCGAGAAGTTCAAGGCCGTACCGCAGAAATTGAACTTAATGTGTCGATTCACGTAGGAGCACAAACATGCAGAGCTAAACAGGAGGAAAACATTTTGAAAACGAACCTTTCCAAGATACGGATCCTTAAAGCAGAAACTGCTTTTGCAAAAGACGAACCAGGATTTAGCATGGTGGGCAGGCAGAAGGCTTTGTCAAATGCTGTAGAGTTTGCGTATAGGGCTTGGGGTTTGGGGTTAGGGCTAGGGTTCGGGGCTCAGGGTTTAGATTAGGGTTTGGGGCGGGTGAGAGTCCGAATCTAAGAAGCGCCGAACGGGCCGAAGACCGTGGAACCGCCTACCCCTACAAAGACGTAAAGGACCAAAACAACCCTCCTCTCTGAACCCTGAACCCTGAACCCGAAAGCCTCCCCTCCCAAAATGAACCTAAACAAAATCTTGAACCCCTATCAGATGCCCCCCAAAAAAACAAAGCAAAATCCTGAATCCCTATCCAATCTTTAAGACCCTAAAACCCTTAAACCTAAAGCCCTAAACTCATAAACCCCTAAACCCTAAAGCCTAAACCCTGTAGATCCCTTAAAGGATCCCTTAAAGGAACCCTTATAGATCCCTTAAAGGAACCCTCACCCCCCTGAAGGATGCCTCGCGGCCTTGAATGCTAGCACGGTAGACTTGGCCCACGGAGGCCGAAGCAACCTGAACAAAGGCCCATCAAGGGTCCTCCATAGTTAGAATAGGGTTTAGGGTTTAGGGTCAAGGGTCCTCTATAATTAGAATAGGGTTTAGGGTTTGGGGTTTAGGGTCAAGGGTCCTCCATAGTTAGAATAGGGTTTAGGGTCAAGGGTCCTCAATAGTTAGACTAGGGTTCCCTTAAGGGGTCCTTTTGAAAAGGCTTCTATGCGGATTTAGGGTTTGATGTAGGGACATTACTAATTAGAATAGGGTTTCGGTGGAAAAATACTGTAATTATTATAAGAGGAACCCCAATCTAGTATATCAAAGGGTTTAGGGTTTACGGGTTTAGGGCTTAGGGCAGGCATTTCCATGATGCACCGCACGCGACCGCACACGAAACTTAGCATGGAGTTTTTTACAACCCCGAGCAGGGCATGCGACTCCAAAAGCAAAAAAATGTAAATGCCAAGTTAACTACGTTTCTTGGCAGTTTGGGGGCTTGTGAGCATCCGGGCGAATTGGCTTAGGCTTGAGAGCTTGGAGTCGTATGATGAATCTTGTGGGTGCTGTGTGAGGGTGCTATTGATTGCTCGGCTGGCTTCGCAGGGTGTGTATGTGTGTGCGTGTGTGCTTCGGGTATTGCAGGTGTATCGTGCTGGATTTAGTTGCCAAACCAAACCGAACAGATTCTCCATAAAGGCCTTGTAGCACCAAAACTCTGACAGTAGACCCCAAAGACTAAACCCCAAACCCCTGAACGCTGAAAGTTTAAACCCTTAACGCTGAAACGAAACCCCCCACGAAAGGAAGCCAGACTTAGTAGCGAGCCGGTTTCTCGAAGGCCGCCATGTCGTCAAAGAGGCTGCGAACGGCCTGATCGAAACAGGTCATATACCGTCTGTCATCCGTATATATAATATAATGTAACATAATATTACGTAATATCTTTTCAGATAATACCATACAACAGTATCATACCTTATACTGTATTACATTCTTGTTTACGGCTTAGGGTTTTAGGGTTTTAGGGTTTAGGGTGTGTTAAGGCTTAGGGTTGCAGGGTTTAGGGTTGAAGGTTTAGGGTTTATAAAGTTTAGGGTTTTAGGGTTTTGTAGCGGGTCCCGGCTTGACAAGTGCCCCACAGCCCAGGACTTGAACAGAAAGCAAATCAAACCCCAGGGTGTGGGGTTTAGGGGTTCTGGGTTTTAGGGTTTAGGGTTTAGGGTTTAGGGTCTAGGGTTGAGGGTTTAGGGTCTAGGGTTTAGGGTTTGGGGTTGAGGGCGAACAGCTCAGACCTGAATCGTGTACCCTGAACCCTTGTGTGTTGAGACTTAAACTCCCAAACCTCAAACCGGAAATCCCCCACACGCGAAACTCAACCCAAACCTAAACCCCTACACGAAAGAAAACATTGAACTCTCAACCGCTAGAACTATTGAAAGCCACAGTTAAGAGCCATGCAACCTGAAACCCCTACAACCAAAAGCCATTAAGCCCAAAACCCCGAAAGCCTCTAGATCCTAAAACCCTAAACCCAAAAAAAAATATATTAAAAAAACTATAGATCCGAAAACCCTGAACAGCAAAAAAAAAAAAAAACACACACACAAACGCCTAGAGATCCTAAAACCCTAAACCCTCCCCACCCCAAAGAAATATGCCGGAAAGAGCGGCCTCCATGCCACCGAAGTTGCGGCTCAAAGTCTCCATCGCCTGGCAGGCATCCTAAGAATTTCCTCGGAAAACCACGGCTTATGTGTTTAGGATTTAGGGGTTTAGTTTAGAGTTTAGGATAGTTTAGGGTTTTGGGCATAAGGTTTGAGGAGTGTTTTCTGCCCATATCGCGCACAGCTCATCCTCAGGCCAAGGATTTACAGAAGCTTAACGAGCCAAGGACAGTCTTATCTTACCTTTGGTTAGTAGGGAATGGAGGAATGGGGTACAATTATAACTACTATTACCACCATTCCTCCATTCCCTACTAAACAAAGGTAAGTTATTGCTCCGCCTTGAACGTTTTAGGGCTTCCGGTTTCGGGCTCTGCAGCTTTTAGGGTTTTGAGAGTGCAGGGGTTTAGCGTTGGGGGTTTAGCATTTAGGGTTTTAAGATATATGGCTGATGGACAAAATCCTACAATATCCTAAGCACTCCCATCCATGGGAACTACTGTATATTGCCTGCTGTGGATAGTGCAGGGTTTCGCCCGCCCCAGCAATGGTGAGGCAGGGTATAAATAAGGTGTGAGGCAGAAGCGAAACCGTAAACCCTGCCCCAATTCCAAACAGGTGATTGGGGTTTAGGGTTTGGGGTGCTTGAACCCCTTCTCCGCAAAACCTTAAACAGCTGGTGAGACAGCTCAAGCCCAAGCCAACCCATCATTTCGCTCAGGGTTTGGGATGTAGCCCTTAGTCCAAGGGTCAGAACAAATGTCAGAAATCAGCGTGAGAAGGGAGAGTGCAGCGAGAACGGAGCATTGGACCACCACCTGCTCAGCTGCTGCTACTGGAAAGCCGAGAGGTTCGGAACGGCCTTCGTGTCCTTATCACCGGACACCACTAGTTCCATGAAGTCGATTGGCACCCCAGCTTCTTGGCCCTGCTTGTCCAGTGCTGTTCAACGCACGCCTCAAGTGGTAGCCAGAGGCCCCAAACGTGCGACCGTTGTTTCGTGGCGCTCCAACTCAGCTGTGAAGGAAAGGGCAACCTCGGGCCGAGCGGACGTCCACCCGTCTGCCAGGAGCCGTTCATGCACAGTGCACCGTTTAGGATGTAGGATTTCGGGCTTAGGGTTTAGGGTCTGTCTCACATCATGTGCAATGTCGCGATAGTGGCCCTAAGGTCACGGAGGCACCGAGACTGAGAGCCAGTGCAAAGGGTTTAGGACTTGAGATGCTGGGTCTACAGTAGAAGCCAGAAAGTTGGAACGTCACCGTTCTGTTATCCTGACGCCCTTCAGGTATGGTGTTCCAACTTTCTGGGGCTCGCTGCAGGGTTTCTTATGGCAGCAAGCTACAGATTGGGGCTGGAAGTGAAGTTGCCCAAGGCACTTGCAGCCCTACCTGTCACGTACCTTCAAGTTGTCAACACCGACGTCCGAAAAAGTGTCAAACAAACTTTGACCGTGGCAGTTAGGGTTTCAGTCCCTGTGAACCCTGTTCCAGATCCCAAACCCGAAACCCCACACCTCATAACCCGGAGCCTTTACGGTTTAGGGTTTAAGGGTTCAGGCTTTAGAGAATAACGGGAAAAGCTCCCCCAAGAACCCTGCACCTCCTCCCGGCCGAAGGGGCGGACGCGCTCCAAAAGCCCCTCGAACTCCTTCCAGGAATATTGAGCTATCCCAAGGAACACGGGCCTCATTAATTAGAATACGATTTGGGGTATATGATAATGTAACTATCTATACACACATATATGATGACGATGATGGTGACCGCCACATCTTGTGTATTTACAGATTTGCTCTTCTACTGTTCACTTCCACGTGCGTGTGCATGTGCCCAGCTTTGCGGGTGTCCTGTTCCGGTTGCTATGAGGGTGATGACACTGACGCCGAGGACGAGGATGTCATGCAGATGATGTCTGTCATTTTGCTGCTGACGACGACGATGAGGTGGCGCTGATGCTGACACAGCAGGAACCAGAAGCCGAAGAAGAGGCACGATAAAAACAAAAGCTTCAAAACGATACACACCGTCAATTTTCCGCTTGAGAGAATTGTGTGGAAGTGGGCTTCTGAGGTCTGTCGGGACATGTTGGGATGGAGGCTGGGCAGTGGGGCCCTGAAACCATCCCCATGTAATGTAGGGGCCATAAAATTAGAACAGGGTTTTGAGGGCCCTGATATTTATAGTATAATATACCCCCAAACCCTATTCTAATTATTAAGGCCCCTATATTAAGATTCGACAAGCAGCAAGACTGGTGCAAACAAGCAGAGAAATAGTGGGCCAACTCACTGTTAGAACAAGAACTACAAGAATTTGACCAACGAGTTGCACATGATACCAGTGGTAGCAAACACAAAAGCTCGAAAAATGATCTGTCTGTGCCCAACCCGAAATCTTACTCCCAAAGCCCTAAACACCAAGCCCGCCCTGGCCGTTCAACTCCTAGATCCCAAACCCTGCTTCCGAAATTGTCGAAAAACAAAACAAAAAGAAACCCCAGAACATAAACCCTGCACCCTTTACTAGACCAAACCCGCAACAGAGTTGTTTAAAAAAACCTAAGACATCCTAAATCCTCCGCACGCCTTCTGGTAGGCCTCCGGCAGGGCATCGGGTCGAGAGGCGAAGACCTGACTTCGCGGAGTTCGGGGTGTCGGAAAAACTTGGAGTTTAGGGTTTAGGGTGTTAGTGCTTCAGGCTTCATAGGGTTTAGAGTTCAGGGCCTGGGGTTTTCAGGCAACATGATTTTGGGCTCTGCGTTGGGGTCTCTATCTCCTGCAACTCTCATTCGGGGTTAGAGAAGCGACTCAAGATTCCGGGTTCAGGGTTTTCTCTCTCGCGCTCTCTCTCCCTCTCCCCCTCTCTCTCTCTATCTTTCACTCTCTCTCCCCCTGCTCTCGCTCTCGCTCTCGCTCCCTCGCTCCCTCGCTCCCTCGCTCCCTCGCTCCCTCGCTCCCTCGCTCCCTCGCTCCCTCGCTCCCTCTCTCTCTCTCTCTGTTAAATGACACGAGCCCAATGAGCCTCTAATGTTCAGGATGCATTTGTGAATGCAACAATGCCGAATGACATTGGCTCAAGACTGGACGACTGCTTGCAACACAAAGGAAGCATACTGCTGTGTGATTGGGGAAAGTGATTGATCGTGTTGTAGGTTGCTCTAACTGTCTGGATTGTATAGTGGAATTTTGCATGGTAGCGGAGCTTCGGTTCCTGAGACAGGGAAGAAGTGAGAAAGAATGGACTTTGATGCGAGAGGAATTGGTGGTGAGATCAAACTGTTTCCACCGCCACTGTACCATGGTGAATTGGACAAGTGGGATGATTGGTCGTGGCAGCTGAAAAGATATGTAGGATTGTACAAGCCACTGGCCAAGACGTTGATGGACGAGATTGGCACAAATCCAACGAAGATTGTCGCTGATGGATTGTGTGAAGCATATGACGTGCAACAAACGCAAACTCAGAACAACCAACTGTCACTGTTTGCTAAGCAACTGGCATACATGTTGGCACAGATCACTGATGGAGCTGCAAGAGCGATTGTTAGGAATGAAGACACAGAGAATGGCTTTGAGATTTGGCATCGACTGTTCAATCAATTCTCACTGCCCAGCAGAGCTCGTGCTACGAATCTCTTGAATGAGATCATTGCCTTTCGATTGCGGAGTGACCATCTCGAGAGCGACTTGAGTGATTTCATCATATTGAAGAACAGACATGAGAAGACCACTGGAGTGCCGTTGGACAATGATCTGTTGATCATGTTGATAATGCTGAAGACCACTGGTCCATTGCGGCAGCATCTGAGGTTGAATGTCAGGAACATCAACACTTTCACTGCAGCTTTGGAGATTGTGTACAGTTATATCAAGAGTAGACACCTTGTAGTGCCAAGCAGGAATGACGGTCCAGTCGACATGGATATTGGAGCACTCAAAGGAAGGAAAGGATATGGAAAAGGAAAGGGAAAACGGAAAAGGGAGGAATGTACAAAGGCAAAGGAAAAGGATTCAAGGGCAAAGGAATGTTCAAAGGAAAAGGAAAGAGCAAAGGTTTCAAAGGAAAGAAAGGAAAAGGAATGAAAGGAAAAGGAAAAGGACAAGGATGTTTTATATGTGGTGACCCGAACCACTGGAGCAAGGAATGCCTTAAAGGTAAAGGAAGAATGTCAGCTTTGACTGAGGAAGAAGGACAACAGGAAGGAAATCAAGAGCAATGAAGCCAAGATGCTGAATGGTATGGTGATGAATGGGATGAGTATGATTGGAATCAGGATTGGATTGGTTCTCTTGATGATTGGTCTGGTGACTGGTCTTGGTCCGAACATGACTGGAGTTACTGGTCCGATGACTGGTCTTGGGGTTCTCAGGACTGGTGGAGTGCTGAGCAGCCGAGTGCGAGTGCATCTTCAGGTTCGCAAGGCACTGCGAATGTCCCGCAGGATNGATCCCACCAAGAGTGAGCCACCGCAGAATGTAGCGGCCGTGACTGTCGAGACTCAGGATCAGAATGCAGCAAGACCTTCCAGGACTGTTCGAGGCGCGAAACCTGGAATGATGACGAATCTGTTTGTTGGAGCTTGCTTGCTGATTGGCGCGTTGAGTGCTGGAGTGCCTCCGGCGCCTAGCCTGAATGTGCCTGAGACTGATCGACTGAGTTGTGATGACTCCATGAGTGGCCGCACTGTCGAGGAAGTGAGAAGTGATGGAGTGCAATCATCATTGGTGGCACTGCACCTAATGGGCGAATTGCCCGAGACTCGCCAGGACCTTATCCGGTTGGCGACTGGCGAATCCTTCGTTCGCCCGACTGCCTTCACACGAGTGACTGTCGCACCCGGCACGAATGCCCTGACAATGGATGTGGAGATTGGTGACGACAGCTCAGATGACTCGTCACTGCATGGGAATCAGCGGATTGACGCCGCACTGGGCATCCGGCCGTCTCCTCAGACTGCCCCGGATCCTGTGCCGAATGCAGATCAGACTGCTTCCGCTGGAGTTCCGCCGACTGTTCCAATGCCTGGGACCTTGAATCCAGAGATTGGCAGGAATGACTTTCCGGTGGAGTCCCTGCATCTGATGAATGAGACACTGACGACACATCGGTTCTCTCGGAATGGCCCGGCGAATCCAGATGTGTATGCCGCACTGTCTCGAATGGATATTGGCAAAGATGCGACGAGAATCTGGCAGCGGCTGGATGAATATGTTACGACTGACAGCCACACGCAATGCCACAAGATTGAGGTGGAAGCCTGCGAGATTGCCAACCGACTGTGTGAAGCTCAGGTCGGACTGGCAGAAGCAGTGTACCGCCGAGAGTGGAATGACGAATGGGCTCCGATCCTGTCCCTCTTGATCCCCGGGACACGGAGTGGAGGACTGTCAGGTTGCAGATTTGAGCACCCTGATGAGCCTTCGAATGGCCCAATGTCGAGCCCGCGACTGAGAATGCATTCCCTGGGCATTAACACTGTCCAGAATGGCCCCAACGAATGCATGCTGGAGACTGGATGGTACTGCATGTCGAGAGCCGAGAGAATGTTTCTTGAGGAGGGCAACTAGCATCTGGAATGGAAACTCACTGCGAGTGCAAAAGAGAATGTGGTCCATGATCTGGTGAATGTCTACGACTGGATCATGCTCCCTGCGAGTGCTGGTGAGAAGTTCTTTCGGAATGGCACGATTGACCTCTCGAAGTTTCCGTGCCATCAGCTGAATGGCAGCTTCTGTGCACTGTCAGCAATGCGAAAGACTGTGCAATGGTACTGCCAGGGATGCTTCGACGAGAATGCCGACTACGAGGGACTGGTGTTCGTCGTGAGACGACGCAGCAAGAGTGAAGCCCCACGCAAGTGGGTGACTGCATCCAATGGGAAGCAGAAACTGGACAATTACTTTAATCGCCAGTTCATTGACCACATCAGCACCCAGAATGGCTATCTTGAGAATGACGACGAGCATGTGGATGTTGCGAACCTGCCCAAGAAGTGGGTTTGGAATGTTCCGGATGACTCCTCCCAGATGAGCATGGGCATCATCCGAATGCCCCAGAATGATCACATGATGTGCCGACCGCACGGCCATCCACTGCTCTGCCTTGCAGAAATGGCAGAATGGAATCGCCTGGCCACCGTCCGCCCGAATGGCTTGATTGAGTCACAATGGTCCCCTTGATTCAGGCCAATGCAGCCGGACTGCATCACGACTGCTCGACCTGGGATGAGCTTTATGAAGATGACGACGGCGAGCTTGTGAATGCTTGGAATAGCCCTACCTCCTCGACTGCCCCAATGCCATCCAAGAAGGCCAAGACAATGGCCTCATCAAGCTCAGCGACTGTTCTCTCAGATGTCGCGAATGCCTTGATCCCGGGAGCTGAGGTTGTGCTTCGAATGAGTGCGAAGGCAAAGTGAGCAGCACTGAGTTGCAATGAAATTCAGAAGTGCTTTGTCGAATGCTACATTTTGGAAATGTGAAGTCTATGTTGCAATGTTGAACGGATTTCTTCCGCGGATTGCAGAAAATGAAGTTCTCGGATTGAATGTTGTACAGAGCATTGCCCGACTGCGAGCACATCGACTGTACAGTGCATTGTGCCTCCGCCTTTTGCGGTTGTCTCGAATGTTGACTCTATCCGTTCGAGCAAAAGTCCACGAATGAGAGCAATGCGCTTTAGTTTGTTTTCTTTCTTCTGTTGGCGAATGATGCTTTGATTGTTTACCATTGGTTCGTTATTTGAATGAGTGATCCTCGACTGAAGTCACGATCAAGGGACTGTGTTAAATGACACGAGCCCAATGAGCCCCTAATGTTCAGGACGCATTTGTGAATGCAACAATGCCGAATGGCATTGGCTCAAGACTGGACGACTGCTTGCAGCACAAAGGAAGCATACTGCTGTGTGATTGGGGAAAGTGATTGATCTTGTTGTAGGTTGCNATTTGTGAATGCAACAATGCCGAATGGCATTGGCTCAAGACTGGACGACTGCTTGCAGCACAAAGGAAGCATACTGCTGTGTGATTGGGGAAAGTGATTGATCTTGTTGTAGGTTGCTCGAACTGTCTGGATTGTATAGTGGAATTTTGCACTCTCTCTCTCTCTCTCCCTCTGTCTCTCTCTCTCTCTCTCTCCCTCTCTCTCGTTCTACTCGTATGTATCTGTGTATACATGTTATATCACACATGAAAGAAACCGTGAGAAATCTGAGTCCTGATCCCTAGGAGCCTGCCCAGCCCCCCTCCTCCCTCCGGCCTGCATAATCTTCACAAATGCGGGCCCGAGGTCTGTGATGAGCTCCTTACCGCGTGCAGGGGTTCGGGTTACATCTGGGTTGAGATCGTAGCTTGGGTTCAGTTTTTAAGTTTTAGGGTTTGCTGTTTTGTTTTTTGGGCGTGCGGTTAGGTTTGGGGCGTGGCGTCATGGGATTTATAGGTGAAGCAACGAATGCAAGGAAACCCTTGGCCGCCAGAGCCACACCCAACCCTATGGTTTAGCAGTGGTTATTGGGTATGTGGGTTGGAAGTTTGGGTTTTAGGGTTTAGATTTTTGGGATGAGGGTTTGGGGCGATTGGGATTTGACCCCTGACCCGCTGGCTCAACCGCAGCCACTTCCGGGCAGCAAACGTCGGAACTTGACCCTAAGAGCTCTTAGGAAGCTAAACCCTAAACCCTAAACCCTCAATCCTAAACAGGGCTCACAGGTCTTTGACTTGGAAGATGCCACACACAGGCAGGGATGCGCAGAATACACGGGCAAGTCACCTTAAACGGCACGCAGGCGAAGCGATGCCACAGATCAAGCTACCCTGCCCAGCTACAGGTCAAGAAGTTGGCGATGGGTAATCTAGAAGCCTTGATAATTAAAGCATGGATTTAAGGGCCCATTATGCTATACTTATAACAAGGAACCCTCAAAAATAGTATTGGTAATTATTCAGGCCCCTATATCAACACTTCTGAACCGAATGATCCCACCTCAACCGTCAGCCCAAACCTTGCCTGCATCACATTAACGCCCGAAACTCCTAGACGAGTGCACCCGAAACCCATATGCAACAACACCAAAACCCTGAAGCCAGAAGTGCAAGAAAACCTTGATCGGAAAACCAGATCGAATCCGTACAAATCCAAACTAACGTTACCGGCAAAGTTGTACAACCCTCACTTTACCGGTAGATGACGAGCCACTGATTTTCTTTTCCCTTAAACCCTAAGCCCTTTCATTGTTGATCTGACAACACCAGAACCCTAAACCCAAACCCTTAAAGCCCAAAACCCTATACAGTACAAACCCTAAGCTCAAACTTTCATAGCAATGACAGTAATGACCTGACCTCCCTAAACCCTAAACCTTCAACCTTACTATTAATGACCTGACACCATCAGAAAAATCCCAGGGTGGCCTTCGCCTCACGAGCCCTCTGGGGCTCCACGGCCTCCTCCCGGGAGCTGTCGTAGGGCTTGGGCTTCGAGGGCCTAGGGGGTTTCAAGGGAGCCTCAGGAATTGAGGGTAAAGTTGAAAAGCCAAGGGTTAAAGGTTGGTGTTTAAGGCTTAAGGTTTAAGGCTTATATAAGGTTCTGAAGAAGGCTTGAGGCTTAGGGATTAAGGTTCAAGATTCTGGGTTTAGGGTCTAGGGTTCAAGGATTTCAGGAGTGTTAGAGTTTGGTTTCAGGACCCTAAACCCTGAACCGTTGTGGGGTTTGGGGGTGGTAGTTCTGAGATTGATCTCAGTGCCGGGGAACGCCTTGGCTCTGCGGGCGCCATGCAGTACTTTGGCTTGCCTTTGAAGATGCTCATAGGGTTTAGGGTTTAGGGTAAGTTGTAGGGTTTGGCGTTTAGGGTTTAGGGTAAGTTGTAGGGTTTGGGGTTTAGGGTTTAGGGTAAGTTGTAGGGTTTGGGGTTTAGGGTTCAGGGTAAGTTGTAGGGTTTAGGGTTTGGGGTTTATGGGGTTTTCAAACCATGTCAAAGCCTGTCTTACGGCAAGACCTAAGAGGCACCTCCCGATTCAGAAGCTTGTCGAGCTCGATGTTCCTTAGCAGCTGTTGGGCAGCTTTGTAGGGTCTATAGTCGAGGGTGTAGGGCTTTCTGAACAAAGCTTACTTCGTGGTTGTGTTCATTCAAGAAAGCTTTATTGTTGAGTGTGTGGGTGTGTGGAGGTTTGATTTAATGAAGTAGGTTTAGTAGATATGCTGATAGACGGACAGAGAGACAGACAGACATACAGATCGCTTTGCAAAAGACAGTCCCAGGTTCAAGCCTTAACCCCGAAAGTCTGAACACTCCAGCACACTTAAAGCTCTCCGCAGAAGGCCAGCGTCAGGCTGAAACCACCGAAGCGGATGGCAACTTCAATGAAACCTCAGCTTGCAAAAGCGGTGTAGGGCTCAGGGATTAGAGTGGTGTCGTCACCTTTGGCGGCTAAAGCTGCGAATCTATGGGGTGCATGATCAGGTGGCACAAGATGCAACGAAAGCTCCGCATTTCTCGAAACAAGACAGTGTTCAGAGTTCAATTTTTGAGGAGTTTACTGGCAGGATGAAGAACGTGTCCAAGAGCCAGGGGGGGTTCGTAAGCTCAAGCCCGAACCCTAAACCGTGCGTAAACCCAGAACCCGAAACCTAAGCCCCAAAACCCTCATCAGTTCCTGAAGTCCCGCCGGGAACCACAGCATCGGGACATTGGCAAGTCTCTTTCTGAAGCTTGTAATCTTGGGGTGCATAATCAGAATAGGGTGTTGGAGGAGGGATGTTGTAATATGATTAAGGGACCATAGTGCCACAGGGAATATCTTATTCACGTCAGTTGAATTTCGGTATGGTGGGGGCTTCTCAATATTCGGTGCACCTTACTGGCGGCGGGGTCGGCATAAGGAGATCTTCTGCGCCCAACACCAAATCGATCCGGCGCCCTGAATGCCTCCCCAGCACCCTACCTGCATGGAACCACAGACACATGCGCTTATCCTGAACCCAGGGGCGCGTCGTCAAGCGCCATGGGCGACGCTGCCAGTAAGCCTGCCGCCGAGGCTTTGAGGCCGGGGAGGATCTGCGTTCAAGCACGGTTTACGGTTTAGGCAGCCAAGCCCCGAAGATCTCTCAGGTGCTGGGTGACAATCGAGTTGTGCGATCTACTTGGCAGATGCAGTACGAAACTCCTATGTCCTCCACCCAAGCCCTCTGGATAATGTTGAGCGTGGAAGCCCAACAGCCTATTCTACAGATCAGAACCTATTTGGGAGTTTCCGAAAAGAGGGGGCCCTAATATAGTACCCTACAAAGTAGGATCCTTATAAAAAGGGCCCCAAAATAAGTGTAAGCCCTAAACCCTAAACCTTTTATAGAACCCTTATAGATCCCTTTAAGGAACCCTTACTTGGAAAGGATCCCCGTATTTGTGCCCAACCCCCGAGCCCCGAAAGGTTCCATAGAAAGTTTCAATAGTGCAGCCCTCAGCCTCAAACCCATGACATGGGGTTTAGGGTGTAGGGTTTAGGGTTTAGGGTGTGTAGACAGTGTGCGCGCGGTGGGTGCGCCTTTTACTTTAGGAATAGGGGCGCACCCACTAATCGCGCGCTTGCGTCAGCATGTAGTCCCACCGCAGCCACCCAAACTATTCTCAATTAGGGTTTAGGGTTTACCCCCCAAACCCCCCTTGCAAGGGGGGCTTTCTTGCTCTCTGCTTCCTTTCGCAGTTCAATATATAAGCGACCAAATTTCACAGCAAAGCACAACTGAGATGGATTGGTGTCGGGTTGTGGGTCCTCGCGGCCTG
>BGNK01000494.1:0-26894 GCA_003297005.1 Symbiodinium sp. clade A Y106 | reverse complement strand
TTTTTTTTTTGCTGTGGCCCCGCCCGGTCTTTTTAGGCAATAGCAAAAAATGTCTGGTGTACTACATCGGGTCTAAAAAGACCCGGCGGGGCCACAACAAAAAAAAAAACACCACTTCCAAGTCCCTTTCGTGGCAGGGTTCTTGTTTAAGTGCGCCTCTGTAACTTTGGGAAGCTCTAGAATACGGAGGGCCTTTACCTGCCGCAGGGCTTGAAGAGTCCTGTTGCGAGAAACTTGTAACACCTGAACCCGAAACCGGATTCCTGGACTTCGGGGAGCTGGCTGCCCTTCACATCTTGCTCGTAAATAGGATAATCCTCGTTTAAGCAATAAGCAAAAAATGTGTCCCAGTGGCCTACCTAACGACTATTCAAGAATACCTCAGTTTTGCAGAGAGGCTTTGCCACGCGGCGCAAATGGGTTGAAAGTTAGGGTTTAGGACCCAGCGTTTGGAGGGACTTTGAATTGGGGACCTCGCAAAGATTCAGTGTCACTAGAACGCTTGGTGCTCAGTGTCACTTCGAGATTTCGAGTCAAATGGGCTTACACGAACTGCTCCAGGGCAGCTTGCCGTGAATTCTGTTCTAGTGGATGCTCGCAGTTTCGATTGGGGCTAAGGGAGTAATAGGCGGGTCTGCCCAGCTTGAACTGGCATCTGCTCGTGTCCCCATCTATGCGTTCTATAAACTGAAGCTCTAACCCTCAAACCGCGTTTGAAAACCCCGAAACAAACCCGAAAACCTAAACCCGAAAAACGGAAACCCCTAAACCCCTGAAATCCTAAACCCGCAAATCCCCTGACAGGCTTCTTGTACAGCCCCGTAAACCCTGAACCCTGAGCCTTACACCCTAAACCCGAAACACTAGTCCCTCCTGCACCCTAAACCCTAAACCCTCGACCCTAAACCCCCCTAAACCCTCAACCCTAAACCCTCCTGAACCCCAAACCCCCTCAACCCGAAACCCTCCTGAACCCCAAACCCTCAACCCGAAACCCTCCTGAACCCCAAACCCTCAACCCGAAACCCTCCTGAACCCCAAACCCTCAACCCGAACCTGAACCCCAAACCCTCAACCCAAAACCCTCCTAAACCCTCAACCCTAAACGCCAAACCCCCCTAAACCCAAACCCTCAACCCAAACCCAACATACATAGATCCTTTAAGGAGCCCTTGAAGGAACCCTTATTCCCTTTATGAACCCGAAACCGATCCTCCAGCCAGGGCTGGGGTCCACGCCTCGACAGGAAGTCTTGGGCTGGAGATGAACGGACGCAGGGTTTCATCTACGGTTTTTTTTTTTGAACCCCTTTTTCCACCCTATGCTCCAGGCATCTGACGGAATCCGCTAGCGGAAAGGGAGCCGGCCCTCTTTGGGTCAACCCGAAATCTGTAAAGCCACGGCTCACTCATCACCCTTCAGCTCTTTTAACCAGGCTCGTCTCTCGATGGTAGTTGCTACACCCCTTGGTTCACCAACCAGAGTTCATCACATCGTGGCAGGAAATGTAGGCACAGCCTACATTTTCATCTACGGTTTAGGGTTTAGGGTTTAAGGTTTAAGGTTTAGGGCTTAGGGCTTTGGGTTTAGGGTTTAGGGGTTTCATCTAGGGGGTGCCTAAAGACAGAATCAAAAGAAGGGCTTCTTTAGGGTTCCCCTCAGGGATCTATCGTGAGGGCTTAGCGGGATTTGGTGTATAACATAAGGGCCTTTACGACTAGAATATGGTTTTGGCATATATGATGCCACGTTTCTAGGTTATACAACAGGACCCTAAGGAATAACGACTGAATATTGTTACTAGTTGTTGCGACACAATCGAGGTACATGCTCCTTAGTCCTCCTTGACCCTTAAACCCTCGACCCCTAAACCCTAAACCCGTTCTTTCGGCTTGTCCGAAGACCTCAAACACGAATTTCCGGAACCAAATACCCAAACCGGCATTACTAAATTTCAGGCCCTGGCTGACTCCCAAACCTACCTTGAGAGGCCAATATCTCCAAAATCAACAGTATAGCTTACAGTGCACAGAGCTTCTTATTTAAAGAATATTGCTAAGGCCAAGGATACTCAACAACCCTAAACCCTAAACCCTGCACCCCAATGCCTAAAGTCCTAAATCCCAACATCCCTACAATCCGGAAACGTTACAAACCCTCAAGCTTCACTCTCAGAAACCCTGAACTCTCCCACAAGGAGTTTAAAATAAGCTACCAAAACAGGGATCCACATTATTGACTAATGTGGTTTCCTTATTATGGTAGCGTATACTAAAATCCTTAACAAGAACCCAGTCAAACGCCCAGTCTACCCGAAACCCTAATCCCTAAACCCTAAATCCTAAACCCGAAGCCCTAAACCCTAAATCCTAAACCCTAAACCCTAAATCCTAAACCGCGCCAGTGTGCCTCAGCGCGAGCAACGCGACGACAGCGGCCCCTGCAGCTGCCGGCATCAGCGCTGGAGCAGCGGCCCCAATCCTTGCAAAAGCTGGCGGTTTAGGGTTTAGGCTTTAGAGTTTAGGGTTCAGGGTTTGGTGTTCATGGTTGAGGGTTCAGGGTTGAAGGTTTTTTTAAAGGGCCCTTGACAATTCGAACAAGGTTTGGGGATATCTTCCCGCACAAATGCACAGGGATTAGGAGGGGATGGTGTTACGGGTTCTGGGGTTTAGGCTATTGGGGCTTCGGGCTTCAGGCTTTGAGGTGCTAGGAGATGGTTCAGCGTAGGGTGGATGGCTTAAGGAGCTTGACCATCGAAAAAGCTGGGCCACCTCACCAATAAGTTCCGAAGTCTCCGCTAAGTCTCAAATTCTGGCAGCTCGCTGGCTCTAGGCTCGATTAAACCCTAAAAACCCTTAAAGTGTAGCAAGGTGCGGCAGGTGGTGCAAGAAATCCAGCACCTCCTTTGGAAGTTGCTCCACCTGGGGACTTGAGCTTGAACGTAAAGGCATAATTACACCTGACACCTTCAGCTCAAGGCACAAATGCCCCCCAAAAAAAAGAAGCCTAAACCCTAAACCCTAAACACTTGCCTTCACATTCGGCAGCTTCAGCTGCTGCAGGCCCTGGATGTTCGGCAGTTTCAGCTGCGGCAGGCCGTTTACATTCGGCAGGTTCAGCTGCGGCAGTGACTCGATTGGGCTGGGTTCCGGCCTGGGGCACAGGGGTTGCGGGCGAAGGATGAGGCTTAGGTTTTTTTCGCCGTGTCTTTCAACCGGTAGGCAGCTAGAGCTTTAAAGAAGCCCCAATTCTACGGCAGTTCGCCACTCGAACGTTCATAATGCTTGGAACCCAAACCAAAGATCCTTGCCGAAGGACCTTCTAAATGCCGGGGAGTTTGAGAGGAAGCTTCGGGGTTCTCTCCTCAGGCTTACTTGGAGGATCATGGGACTTAGTAAGTAAGGTTATAAGCGCTGCTGGTGGCTCCTTTGGCGGCTCCTCCCGCTCCTTGGACGCACCTCTGCGTGGCGTCCGAGAGCCCTCTCTGGGCATCGAGCCTTGCCCCTCTTCCTTGAAGGACTTGATCGCCTGCAGGAGTTGGCGCGCATTGGCCTCTGCCTGCTCCCTGGCCGCTTGCCTCTTGGCCTGGGTCTTGACCTCCTCCTCCACAGCGTCCGCGACTAGGGCCTCCTTGCGGTCCATCTCTGCATCCTCGTCCTCTTCCAGGTCGATGCACTCCCGAAACTCCGTCTGAGAGGACTGGCGACCCAGTTCCGCTGTAGCTTCCTCCAGCTGGCTCTTCCATGCATCCTCCGTACTGTCGAAAGTGGCAAGCGCCTCCGTGCGCTCTGACACTTGCTTCTCCAGTAGCTGGGAGACTTGCTGGATGTAGCCCTGCCACACTTGCTCGAATGTTGTGCGCTCCTGGCGCACCTTGGCGAGGGCTCGCCTCGCCTCCTGTTTGTTGCCTGGTTACCAGACGATGGAGGGACTTGCTGGTGACCCTGAAAGCATCGTCCTGATATTGCCCCAGGAGGCTCGCGATCTCTGGCGGGGTGTTGTCCTGGGCCGCCACATGTGCGACCAAGGCCTTCAAGAGCTGGTTCTCGGGCGATGGCGTCGAGCCGGACGAGGCAGCGGCTGCTGCACCCGCCGGAGGAGCCGGGAGCGCAGGTGCCGGCGGCTCTGGCAGGCCCGCTGCTGAGGGCGCCGTGGGCCCCACAGGTGTCTCCGCCTCTGCCCCCTTTTTGGGGCGCTTGCCCTTGCCCTTGGGACCTTTCTCCTGGCCCCCTCCTTTGCCCTTGGATCTGGCCCTCACCGACGACGGCCTGGATCTGGGAGAGGCCGGTTGCCAAGCCTCCCATTGCCAGCCCTGATCTCTTCGACCCTGGCCTTGCCAGGGTCCACCATACTGCTTCTGCGTATAGCTGCTTTTTGCTGCCCCACACAAGGGGCAAAAGTGCGCACTGGCTTTTGCCCACTGCTTGCACTGTCCACAAAGCCAACTCATTGCGACAACTGTACTGGTAGCTGCCGGAAGGGTTGATCTGGAGTGGTGCCTGGCCAACGCTGGCACCACAAGTCCTGAAACCACGTTTCGAAGGAGAGTCCTCGCCCGAGTGCGGGCCCGCCTTTGCCTTCTGTGGAAGGCTGGTTCCTGTCCAGTAGTCGTACTGCAGGAGGGGGTTGCCGCACTGGAAGAGAAAGATCACCAAAAACCGCCAGGTCCACATAAAAGGCCCCGCTAATAGAAGAAATCCAGCCACACTAGGTGTGGGGATATAGCCTCTGGGATCCTCGCCTAGCGTACAGATCCTGGGGGCTCTACAAGAGAAAACTACACCACTCGAACCACAACGCCTTTTCAGGGTTCAGAGCTTAGGCCTGGATGACGCCATCACTTACTTAAAGGATCATGGGACTTAGTAACTAGGGTTATACTCAGGGTAACTATACTTACAACGCCGAATAAGGTACCCTGGTTCCATGTGCCAGGCAGTAACAATTTTGTGTCCACAGCCTGCGGCACGCGGCCAGGCGACCCGTTAGCTGATGCGGCTTTTGCTCTGATGCTTCATGGCGCGCTTCTGGAAATCGAGCATGGCGTTAGAGAGTTGGGCCTGGCAGCGCCCCTGCAGTTAGGTGCTATCCACCCAATCCAGACGCGCGAGGCCGCTCCTTTTGTCTCAACTGCCTGGCACGATGACATTGCCATTGGCATCCGTGCCACCTCTTCTTCCACCCTGCTAGAGGCGTGCCGGAGCGTCACCAGGGTCGTTGTTGAGGTCTTCCGCAGCCGGGGTATGACGTTGAGCTTTGAAGCAGGCAAAACAGAGTGGGTAGTGTCTCCGCTTGGGGCTGGAGCCAAGGATCTCAAGGCTCACATCCTTCAAGGTGACTCCTTCCAAGTAGCTGCCTTTCCTGATGTGGGCCCCTGCATTGCTGTGCGCTTGGTCCAGCAATACAAGCATCTGGGCTCCATTGTCTGTGACAGTGCCTCCCTGATTCCTGACATCAGGCGCCGTATAGGAGAGGCGTATGCTGCGGCCAAGGAGCTGCGCAGGCAGGTCTATGCGAATCCAGCATTGAGTCTGAAAGCCAGGCGGATCCTTTTCCGCTCGCTGGTTCTCAGTCGCCTGACGCACAACGTTGGTGCCTGGGCAGGACTCAGCAAAGCAGAAGCACTGGCATGGCAGGGAGGTGTCCTCCGGATCTTCAAGTGTTTGCTCACTGGAGCGCAAGCCAAGCATGATGCGCATGTCAGCCAGACCGACATCTGTGAATTAGTAGGCCTTCCATCACCGGCCCACCTGCTCGCCCTTGAGCGACTGCGTCTTTCAGGACAGCTGTGCCGTTGTCATTGTGCGCCGACATTAGCCCTTCTAGAGGCCGGGATAGGGGCTAGAAGGTGTTGGTTGACAGATGTGTGTTCTGATTTGCGTTGGGCAGCAGGTCTGTTACCAAGACATCTCCCAGCGTCCTGGCGGACTGATCCTAGCATTGACATTGTCTTTGAGTGGATCCAAGCTGCTCCTCGGCTATATGGACGCATTCATGCGAAACTCTGGGCAAAGGCTGCGGTGTTGAAGGGGCCAGCCGAGGCCTTATCAGCCAGGAGCCGGCAGCCTCCCAGCTTGCCCCCTGTCCTCTTTGCTCCTTTAGGGCCAAAAACCGCACGGGACTGGCCGCGCATTTGGCTCACGCCCATGGCCTGCGGTCTGTTACGCGCAGGCTAGCTGCCTCCAGCACGTGCCCTTCGTGTTTGATCAACTTTCACACGAGGACCCGTGTCCTGCAGCACCTTCGTCGCCATAGTCCGTGTTTCCAGGCACTGCGTCATGGCGGCTGGGGGTTGCCAGAGAGTGTAGCAGAAGAGCTAGACAAGCAAGAGCTTGCCAGGTGGAAAGTCACCAGGGGTAGAGGTCGTGCGGATTCACGCCCATGTGCTGGCGACTCTGTAGCCACGACTGGGTTTTCCTGTGAACTCACGACGGACCCTTTTTTCCTTGAGGACTTCCTAGCATAGCGCTAGGTTTTCCCTAATTTAGCATGTTTTTGTACTTTGCCCGCATCCCGACGGAATCTACTTTGGCCGAAGAAGAAGAACAACCCTGAAATCTGAGCCCTAAACCCGAAACCCTAAACCCTCAACCCTTGTCCCTGAACCCGAAACCCTAAATCCTACACCTGAAATCCTGAACCCAGCACCCTAAACTCCAAAACCCGAAACTCTGAACCCTGGGACCGAAATTTTTGCCTATCAGGGCTTCAGAGTTTCAAGATCTCGGGTGCTTCGTGGATCTGGGCAACCAGCTGCACAAATAGATCCCTTTAAGGAACCCTTAGGGGTATATTCCTTAATTAAGGGGTATTGGAGTCTCTGGGTATAAAACAAGCTGAATCCTGCTGCATTTAACTGGATTCAAGGTTTCAAGTTCAGGGGTTGTGAGGTTTAGGGTTAGAGTTTAGGGGTTAAGGGTTTAGGGTGTCGTTAACAGGAGTCAGGGTTCCGCGTTCAGGGATTATAAGGTTTAGGGGTTAGGGGTTGAGCGTTTAGGGTTTAAGGTTTTGGGTTCAGGGGTTCGGGCCACTTCAGGAAATGGTTCATCTGATTTCTGATTGCTGTGGCTTGGTTCATTTAGGGTTCAGGGTCTGGTTCCTGCATTGTGAAGGGATGTCTGGAGCAGCTTTAGGAGAGTTGGAACCCCTTGCCCCTACAAGACTCAACCTTTCCAAATTCGCGAACACCCACAAAAAATAAAGACCCGATAGATCCAACGAATCCAAGCACGAGGCGAATTGGGGTTTAGGTTTTCTACGTCCGAACCTCTCCCTACAGCTCCAGCCTCAATCCGCGTTGGCTCAATAGCCGCTCAGCCAGGCGTGTGAGCCCACGTCGCGCTACTGCAGCAGCCAGAGTTTAGGGTTTGGCCTTTGGGGTTTGTTTGTGAGGTCAGACCCTAGCAGTACTTGAAGTCAGAAATCTAAGGGCCGTAACGATTCATGGATTGAGCCGTTTACCGATGTTGTGTCAGGGCGTCAGGGTCTAGAGTCTACGGTTTCGAAGCTCTCCGAACTTAGATATCGATCCGGAACGACCAAACATACGACTCTTTGTCTCAGGTAATCGATGAATCCGATTACTAACAGTACTTGGAGGATCATGGGACTCAGTAAGTAAGGCTATAAGTACCCTAATTGGGGCTATCAGTATAGTTACCCTAATCATAACCCTAGTTACTAAGTCCCATGATCCTTTGAGTATTCCTGTCCGAGTGTTATTTTGTGCGTTCCAACTCTCTGTCGGTCCTTTTCGTTGGGTTTCGGCTAGACCTCAAACATGTCATGCCCAGAAAAACTAGCCTTACTATAGGGGCCTTAAAAATCCTTATACTATTTTGGGTGTCTTTTTGGGGTCTATAAGGATTACTATATTGCATGGAGGTGTAGGATTGGACACCCGGAACGCTAGCACTGCACCCTCAAACCTAAACCCTGAAAGCCTCGACAAACCCCTAGATAAACCCTACACAAACCGTCACAGCAGTCTTATAAATCCCTCTAAGCACGCCAAATGATCAAATCCTACACAACCTTGCAGCCACCTTTTTCGGGAGCCCTACAACACTCCCTATATACAACCGTCATAAAGACCTGCAGAACCCCAACAGTAGCCCTTAACAGAACCCTGAAAGGAACACGCAAAGGCTCAACGCCTCTTCTCTTTCGCAGCTTTGTGGCACCGACCACAGCGGCCAGCGTGGAGCAAGGCAACACCAAGGAGTGCCGCCTCGGAGCGAGCGGAACTGGTAGGCTCTGTACTTGGAGGATCATGAGACTTAGGGCTTAGGTAAACTTAGTAACTAGGGTTATGAATGATGTATAACTGTATAACTATAGCTATAGTTACTTATAATCCCAATGAGGGCACTTATGACCTTACTTTCCAAGTCCCCGTGATCCACCAAGTCGGCATTTAGTGGTCTAGGCCTTGAACTCTTCAAAGAAGTCAAGATAAAGGAAGGGACATCTCAAGATCCTTAGCCCTAAACCCCTAAACCCCTTACGCTCTTCAAAAAACCCTAAACCCGAAAAAGCCTGAACCGTAAACCCCCAACCCCTAAACCCTAAACCCTTAGCCCGTGACCCTGAACCCTAGACACTAGAGCCCAGAAACCCCTAAAATGTCCAGCGATCTGCCTCGGGCTGGGTGCCCGGTTTGTTTTGCCGGCCCCTACTGGGCGCACGAGGCCCGTGCATGGCGCCTGGCGCTCGTTGGCCATTCGGAAGTCGAGTTCGAGGGCTCTTGGGTTTGGGGATTAGATTAGGGTTGGGTTAATAAGGTTTCCTTGAAAGGGCTCTCTAAGCGCACTATAAGGGTACTGCAAGGGTTTAGGGGTTAGGGGTTTAGGGTTTGGGCCTTCGAGTTTCGGGTTGAGGGTTTGGGGTTTAGAGTTTGCTTGATGCCTGAGGGTTTGGGGGTTCATGGGTAGCTCTATGTACGGCTATAAGTACCTGTTTTGGGGGCATTTGCGTTCTTTACAGCCTTCTTTATAGCTGTCAAGGAACCCTTAAATCAGGGTGAGATTAGGACTGACTGTCTGGGATAGGTTCGAGTGTAATGCCTTGGCGTGATTGGGTGAGAGCTTCAGGAAGACGGCTTGTGCAGATAAACTAAAACTGAAAAGGTGTCTGAACAATTTAGATGGAGTCGTGGGGTATGTTGAGGTGTGATTATATGGGGACTCGAAGAAAACATTCAGAGTAAACCTCTGTACTACAGAGCAGAAGGTGCACAACAAACCACCACAAACCATTGTGTGCCCTGAAGCTTGCACCTCGCCTTCGGGCAAATCGAAACCTCTATAATCAAAAAATGTAGGAGCCGTGATAATCGGAAAAGAGTTTTGGGATATGCTACAATCAGAACTTACTTGAACCAAGCTGAAGGCAACTGATTACAGTCAGCTCGAAGGCCTTGAAAGAGCCGAGCGGGTGCAGCTCCACAGCAGCCATGATCAACAGTTGTGGCAAATGCTATATAGGTCACCGGAAATCCTTATATATCCTTGTGTACCCTCCAGCATGAGGCTATGAAAGCTTCATTGAGTGCTCGAGGAAGCTGCGAGTTCACTGTTGCCATCGTTGCCATGCTTGTGTCTGACGCCGCTCTGGCGAGCTACGCTCTAGCCAGAACAACACCGAAGAGTTTGGATCAACCTCGGAACATCAGCATGAAGCTGCTTATAAAGACGCAGCCATTGCTCGAGTGATCGGACACCTTGCGGCAGATCCAGAAATCCGGTCCACTTTTTAAAGCGGTTCGGGCGGTGGGCAAGTCTTGCACCACAACGGGTCTTAGCCGATGCCATCTCTTGAAGAAGGCAAAAGACCTTTCTGTCCAAAGGAGAAGGTCGCAGGGCCGCACGGCCTCACCGAATGCCGTCGTACAAACAAACGACGAGCTCAGGAAGCGTTTAGAGTGCAGTGACGTAGGGTACGGTGAGGCCTTGCAGCAAGGAGCTGTTCGACTGCAGTGCTGGACATGTTTAAACAAGTTCAAAGTGTCTGACTACAGCGACTCTGCTCCAGAATACAAAAACAGTTTCAGCTGTCTGAAGATTCTTCAAACTCGAAGCCGGCGTCTCTCTTCGGAGATTCACCGAGATTCCCTGTCTCGCAACTTTCTACAAGGCACCGAAAGAAAAGTGTCCCTAGTACCCTGGGATGCACGGGATTTTCGCACATTTCGTTTCGGAAGCCTGTGGGTTCCTGGACTTGTCGTAGGGTTCGAAGGAGCTGGCATCGTCACAGGAACTGAGAAGGGGAGTCAGCTTTGACTTCGGGCGGAAGTAGGAGTAACAAGCCTTGATCGCAAAGAAGACATTGGCAGTCGCGAACCCGAAGTAGATGATCACGGCCACCACGAGCTCCGTATTGTGGAGGTGATGCGTTGCCAAGCAATTCTCCGCCACAATGAGCCCGAGGAAGAACCAGCAAACGAGCACATACCAGTCAAGCCCCGTGTTGTATCCGATCTTCGGGACCATCTGAGCGATGATGAACTTGAAAGCCACGGCCGTCAGGATAAGCATCACTGAAGTCGACAAACGATCCCCAATGAGATCGCTCGGAATGGCCATGGAGGCGGCACTTAGGCACACCAACGCGAACATTGGGAGCAAGATGTTGCACATGTAGAAGGAGGGGATGCGCTGCAGCTGCACGGTGGCCTTGAGAAGTGGGAACTTCTTGTTGACTTTGTGCGTCTCTTCGTTGGTGAACTCCGTGTGGATGTACAGCCGGTTTTGAAAGGGCCGCGTCCATGTATTTCCCAAGTGGAAATTGTTCAGGATCACCTCGTGCACTAAAGATGTCACATGTATGCTAATGTGGATGCATCCATCCACTCCATACATGCATGCATGCTTGCCTGCATGCTTGCATGCATACTTACATACTTACATAATAGACACCGACAGACGTGCAGACACAGCCACAGACATGCAGACAGACGTGCAGACAACAGACAGACAGACAGACAGACAGACTTGCAGCCATACACACACACACACAAACACATACATACGGAGAAGTGGCGAAAGACCTAATCCATAGGCTTTTGCCTCTAATGTCCAATCCACTAACCTTGGTGTGACTGCGAAACCTTAGTAGAGTGCACGACGGTTTTTCTGGATTCCAGGTTGTCGGCTTAGCCTGGCGCCATAAGATTGAAAAAGCAGGTACTCGTACACAAGGATGCGTTCATTCTTGCTTCACAAGCACTAACTGGGCGTCTTCGTTGGCTCTGGTCCCAGTTAGGCTCCCAGGGCCCCCTGCTTTCGAAACAAATTGAAATCAACAAGTCATCGCCAGAACCCTTAGCTTAGAATCAGGGTGTACACACACACACAGAGTGCATACATTCATACATGCATACCCGCCAACAAATGCACACGCGCACACACACACGGTTACATATGCATGCCAGCATACTCGGACATATGTATCATATGCAGACCCCTTCCCAGGGTCTCGAATATAATACCAGTAGAATATGTACATCTTGGGGATATGGCCTTTAGGCTTTCGGGTTTGGGGTCTAGCGAGGGTCTCAGGCTCGACTTCCCCATGGGACAGTTTGGGCTTAGGGCTTAGGTGTTTTTGGGGTCACATGTTTTTGGAGTTTGGAGCTTGGGATTTAGGGTTTTGGGTGCCCTAAACCTACACCAGAAACCGAAGATGACTGTATCCACGGCGAGAGATTCAAATCTCGAAGAGTTGGCCTGCAAACCCGAAAACCTAAACCTGAAAATCTTTTAAAGCCCTTATTCACGGTTGAGGGTTTAGGGTTAACCACGGCACTGTACATCCCCAAAACCCCCAAGCCGAAACTCCGAAACATACCTCCGAAACTCCTCAACCCTGCAAGCTAACCCTCTACACCCAATCACCGGGTTTAGGGTTTAGGGTTGAGGGAGTTACTAAACCCTAAACCAACAAGAAGCCCCTGAACCCCCAATTCTCACTAAAAATCACCGAGGAGTTCTTCGAGTCAATGAAGCGGAACTGCAACTTGTCCTCCCTGCAGGCATTCCAGAAGCAAAGCCTGCGGTTGGGTTTCTGGTTTAGGGTCTAGGGTCTATCTGAACTCAATAACCTACATTTTTAAGGTTTGTTATTATGATTTCCTTATAGAAGTCCTTCTGCAGGTGGAATTTGGAGTTTGGGGTGCGGGGCTTGTTCTTTAGGGGTCCGGCCAGACGGATTGCCACTTTTTAGGGTTCAGGGGATTGGGGATTGCGGTTTAGGGTTTGGGATTTCGCATGTAAGGCTCCCTCAGGCATCTACAATGCGCCCTAACATGTGGGCCCGTGCTGCGGGTCGCTGATCTCGCGGTTAAGCCGCGAGACTCGATGCGCCAGCACTATCACTGTAGCAGGTACAACCGGTGCAACACGGTCACAGCAAAGTTGCTGCCTCTAGTTTGGTTGCGTTTGCCGTTCACATCTCGACACCCGAAAAGAATAGAAGTATCGATGCACACGCACACACACACACAGTTCCGAGTGCAAATGTGTTACTGGTAGTGAACCAGTTCGGATGCTGCCGGTGGTTTGAACTGTAGTTGGTGCGGATTCCTCGCTCTTCTCATACATCTGCCACCACAATGCAATAGCCCAGCTATACTGTCATATGAGATAAAATTATGGCTACAATAAAACAAGCAACGAGAGTGCCAACAAGAAGAACAACAGAACAAAGATGCACAATAAGTCGCGGAAATAGCGATGCACAAAGGAGCCACTAGGCAGCTAGCAAACCCAAATAAAAACAGGCGGGTCGACATCAAAAACAAAGACCATTGAGGCAAACACATGCTCACCGATGCCGAGAACAAACAAAGTAGCCCTAATTCCCAAACGCCAAAACCTGAATCCTAAACCCTAAACCCTCGTCCAAGGAATCATTCCTACACCAGGGAGCGTCAGAGTGAGATCTTGGCAATCGAAAGGGAACCTCTGATGCTCCAAACACTCCTGGGAGGGGGGGTTAATAAGAGTTCCTTGAAAGGGCTCTATAGGGTACTATAAGGGTACTACAAGGGTTTACGGGTTGGGGGTTTAGGGTTTAGGGCTTCGGGTTTAGGGTTTAGGCTGTAGGGGGGAGCCAGGGGCTCGAAGTCTCCGTTTGCTTTGGGGTGTGGGGTTTAAGAGCTGATGTTTTAAGGGTTGAAGGCTTTAGGGTTGAAGGCTTTTGGCGGTTGACGCTTACTAGGGTTCAATAGGGCTTAGGAGTGCATGGCTTCAAGGTGTAAGGGCTCAGGGTTTAAGGGTGTAACGGTTCTAATGGGTTTAGCGGTTTAAGGGTTTGAGGGTTGAAGGAGTCCAGCCTTGCGGGCTTAATCCGGATTCTTGTTAATGAGTGTAGTTTAAGTTACCATAATAGGGATCTATGGTGAATATTAAGTTTCCTTCCTGTGCGAACCGGTGCTACATTCCTTCACAAGAACCCAGCTAGGGCGTTTCAGGGTTTTGGCTTCAAGGGCTTAAAGGGTTTAGTGTCTTTTCCGGTTTACGGTGAGGGTTTAGGGATGTTCCTTGGGCTTTGAGGATTTCGGGCCTGAAATTCAGGGCTTGAGGTTGGACGGTGCAGCGTGTAGTGCAAGCAGCCAACTGCGTGAATCATGGATGGATGGAAGCCAGGGTAGCATCATGGCATTAGGGTCTTCCCGAGGGTACAGGCGGTTTCCTACACAACCGATGGATGCTTCAAGGGGTATCTGATTCTGGCATAGACGCCCGTGTCGAAGGATGGGGATGTGGGACTTCCAGAAAACTATGCAGCCCAAGTATAGACCCTGGATCTGCCGCAGGATCACGAAGCGCCGCTGGTTTGTCAAGGAACCATGAAAGAACTCTTAATCTCTCTCTCTCCAAGGGCATGAAATACAGAGCCACCTTTGGAAAGGAACTGGGTGGAGATGAAAAGCCACCAAACCGTAATCCCACCAAGAACTGAGAGCAAGATCGCCCGCTGCCGCATCGGCACCCGCGAAACCGAACAGAAAACAGCAACTCACCGTTTAGCTCTGCCCTAAACCCTAAACCCAATAATTACCCCGAAACCCTGCACCCAAAACCCGAAGCCCGAAACCCAAAAACCGAAACGCTAAACCGTGAACCCTCGATCCCTGAACCCCTACACCCTAGACCCCTAAGCCCCAAACCTCTAAACCCGCCCTTGCAACCTACCGACCGGAAACCCTCGAATCGAAAGAAGCAACTAAGGTTTAGGGTTCCGAGTTTAGGGAAGCCTTCTGACTGCCTATGAAGACCAAACGATGCTTCCTTCGACCCAAATGGGTAATTCAAGAAAACAGGAGAACTAAATCTGGATAAAAGGTGAGCCTGAACCCGAATCCCCAATACCGGCCTAATGCCTAGTTCTGACACCCGAAATCCCCCATATTTGCATCCCTCAAGTCTTTTGTTTTCTCGAAAGCTCACGCATTGAGCGGAGGTTCTGAAAACTCACCCGCGATCTTCCAAGTAAGGCTCATCTTGTGGGTAGCACCTGGTTAGGGTTCAGGGTTTAGGGTTCAGGGTGTCCTGGAGTTTTGGGTTCGGACTCAGGGTCTTAGGATTCTGAACGGAAGGTTGAAGGTTTTGGGCTTTTGGGGCTCGCGGATAAGCACCCGAGGTTTGGAATTTAGAGCTTGGGCTTCAAGGCGTTGGTGCAATTTAAATGGTCATCGTCTTGCTACTACTCCTTCAAGATACCGTAGTGGCTATTGAAGCTCTATTGTCCTTGATGTCACGATGATCAGGAATGTAGAATATGATTCGGCTTCATACCACGACTGGCATGTGTCTTACATTGCAACGCAGATGTCCAGACAGCATAATCTATTTCTGGCTGTGGCACTCCGGCGAATGCGCAACTCGTGAACGACCATTGCTTGCTACTGGTCAGAGCATGAACGACCTTGTCGATCCCTCGTACTTTCCATTCTTTCGTTTTCCTGTTTTTTTCGTGGCTACTGTCACGGTAAGCAATAGTCGTCGTCCTTCTGCTGTTTATGCACCCGCTAGGCCGACTCCTACAAGATTTTCTGATCCTTGCGATACAACTCCCCTTAACCCTTAACCTAAAGATGCAAACCTGAAACCTGAGAATGCTTCTGTGCTTATGGTCTCGCCCCTGCTATTATCATGAAGCTGATTGGCTTCTATCAAATTTGGCATCTCTCGAAATGTTTAAACGCCTGCATCCTGAAATCCTGCACACTCGGACATGCAGAAGCATCCAAAACCCGAAATACCAGGCCCGGCAACCCCTGAACCCCAAGTTCCTGCAACGCCTGAATCCTCGAAGCCCGGCCTTTCACGAGCAGCAATCTCAGACATCTAGTCCTGAAACTCCGCATGCAATGATGAGTGTGGTGCCTTTTACCCCCTAATTAAACCCTACACCCCTACCCCCTAAACCCCTAAGCCCCAAAGCCCTAAAGCCCTAGCTCTTACCCTCTAAACCCTTGTTCCGCAAGCAAGAACCCCCCGCCCCCCTTCTCCCGGGCACCCTTTGCGTCCATCTTCTCTTCGAGCTTGGGCTTTGATGGGGGGCCCGCTAAAGGCTCCACCATGTTCTCAACCACCAGGTTGTTCGGATCCTCAGAGAGATTTGGGGCTTAGGGTTTTGGGGTTTGTTGTTGGGTTTTTGGGGTTTAGGGCCGCTAGGGGGTTCGTGCTCCGGGTTTCGGGTGCTGGGTGGTGGGCATTTATTTTGAAACAAAGCACTCCGAACATGCTTTGCCTTCGTGATTGCAGGCATGGGCCTTTCTACCCTGCGAGGTCAAGGGTACCGGGGCTTCGTATCTTTGGTGTGCAGGTCTTAGGAAATGGTGTCTCAGCATCAGAAGGACTCTCCTTCATAGGAAAACCCTCACTAAACAAGACTTGCGTTTGGAGCTTTTTGGATCATGGAGTTTGGAGCTTTTTGGATCATAGGGTGAAGGGCTTACGGCTGAGAGTCATACGGTTGAGCTTTACCCTCAGCTATATTCCCCCTGAGCCCTAAACCCTAAACTCCTAAACCCTAAACCCTAAACCCTAAGCCTAAACCCTAAACCTCTCAACCCCTAAAACCCTAAACCCTAAATCCACCGAGGTGCAGTAAACTTCTCCAAGAAGGCCCTCACCTGGCGATGTCACGGTAGCTTTGCACGAGCCGAAGACCCGCAAGCTCAATCACTACATAGTATTCTCTAGGGCTTCTTACTAGAATATGTGGAATTAGTAGTATTCAGGGTTCCTTATTATATTGGAATGTATAGAAATGGTATTATTTAGGGTTCCCTAGTATATTTAGGCTAGAATATACAGCAACACTTCCTCAGGGTAGTCATAGGAATGGCAACTCGCGTGCAAAGGCTGAGAAGAACAAATGGCCAGATGCTTGCGAAGCAGTTTGACTTGTGGCAGCAACACAAGAGCAGCAGCAGCGGCAGAAAAAAATAGAAGAAGAAGGAGCAGCAGCAGCAGCAGCAACAACAACAACAAGAACAAGAAGAAGAAGAAGCACAGTGATAGCCTCCTGCCACATCCGTACCCTAAAACGATCAATGGTCGGCGCCGCCTAGCGGCCAAGTTAAGGCTGCGTACTCTGATACCCCATCGCTGGCTCTATGTCAGAGGGTCTAGGGCTCAGGCCTTTCAGGAGGACGTGAGGGCCGAGGAATGAGATTTATGCCTGCTAATATTGTAAGGGCCTGTCTTACTAATCAGAATAAGGTCTGGGGAATATTTTGAATACAGTTCTATGGAGACTTTAAGCGGGTATTTCGTGCAAACTATTCAGACCGCTAATTTAAGCCTCTAGCTTAAATCAAGAGCTGAAGCACGACGATTGCATAACCACAACAAGCAAATCAACCTGGAAATAACACGAAACCTGCCCTCATTTGCCAACCCCTAAATGCAACAGCAAACCCCTGAAACCATTCCTTAAAAAATCAGCCCGAAACCCCAAGCCGAAAAGCGAACACTCCAAACCTCAAAGCCGAAATCCTTGACCACGAGCCCGCCAAATTTTCGTCAACCCTGCATCACCGTTAAATCCTTCCTAAAATCCTTACGAACCCCCATGAAACCCCAAAAAGGCCTTCTGGAACCCGCACGAAACCCTATAGCACCCTTGTAAGATCCCGAGAAGTCCTAGGTTCCGGAGTAGCCCTTCTATAATTATAGTACCCTTTCTCCTACATGTACTGTTCGGTTTTGATAAGGGGCCCCTAAAATAAAAAGGGCAAAAGGGTACTACTCAGGAACTTAGTAGACCCTGAACCCCCCATAGATCCCCTATAGAACCCTTTAAGGAGCCCTTTTAAGGAGCCTTTTAAGAGTACTACTCAGGAACCCAGAGCCACTTGAGAAGAACTGGCCTCCTGCACCCGTTTCTTGTCCGCGGTTGGGACTCGTGTCGAGGCTTCGAAGTAGTACTGTGCCTCCCGGTGCAAGTCTTGTGTTAAGAGATTAGGGTGTAGGGTTTAGGTTTGCCAGAGCTTCATAAAGGTTCCATAAGGGCTCTAGGTGTGTGGATTAGGGTTTAAGGCTTAAGGTCTAGGGTGTTGAGCTTAAGGTTTGGGGTTGCTTTGAGTTCGTGGAGGCTTTGGGATCCGGGGCTTACGATGTAGCACTTGGACTCAGGATCCTCGAAAGTAGGCCAGTAGGCCGGAAGGGCTCGGCGAAAACATGCGCAATCGCAGACTTCATATCCTAGACCTGGACCCCGAATCATGACAGCCTCAACATTGGACCACAAACCCTAAAAAGAAGTCAGACAGGCGGAACATCATTATACTCAGGCCCCGTTTTCTAAAGCAAAAAACCAATCACTAATCATCCTTCAAGCCTTCACCCACGTTCCAACTTTGCAAGGTTTACGCTACACCCTCAACCCCCGAAGCCCATAAACGGTTTCTCTAAACCAATGTTGCTGGACTTTGGTCGGGGATGCAACCCAGAATGGCAGGAATTGTGAACACCTGCAAGACCTTTCAAGCACGATCATTGGTTACGAGGTTTGGCTCTGGCCTGTGGGTTTTGGATGGAGAGTTGGAAAAGGTCTGCACCACGGTTTGTGTTTGGTTTTGAAGCTTTCGATGTTCAGTTTGTCGCTTCTACTGCCATCGTCAGGGCATGGGAAGAAGGGCCCGCATTCGAAAGTAAAGCCGAAACCCTAACCTATACTACCCTCTGCTCTAAACCCTAAGCCCCTAAACCCCGATTGCATCCTTGCCTTGAAGGTCTGCTTGACATCGTTGATCTCCTGGGAAAACCGGAAAACTTCGGAGGACAGCTTCCGGCTATGTCTGGGGCATGCGCTGTGAGTTAAAGCTGTGGGGTGTACGCGAATCCCTAAACCCTAAAGACCCTAAACCCTAAACCCCAAAACCCTGAACTTATCTTCCGTCTGTCTGACAGCATCCGGAAATCCTGCTGCGCATGGGGGGCGGCAAGGTCACCATGATTAGGATTGATCTTTTGGGGCCTAATTCCAAGACGGTAGTGTATGTGGACCCTTGGGGCAAGGCTCGATGATCTTGTCCAGGTTCATGCGGACGTACATGTCGATCACGTCACAGTCGATCAGCGGATCTCCGGAGGCGACACGGCGGTCCTTGATGCGCACTCCACCCACGTCATGAAGCTCCATATCTTCCCGAGAAAAGGTAGTCGAGAGCTGATGTTCACTGGGAATCCCCTTGAGCCGGAAAATGCTTGCGAGCTGCTGATATTGGGGCCTTAACAATTAGAATAGGTTTTTGGGGCCCATTATACTGTAATGAAGGAACCTCAAAAAATAGTATAGGTAATTGTTAAGGCCCCTATAGTAGGGTTGCAAGGCAAGCAGCGCAAAGACAAATCAGGGACACCTTCGCTGGCAGCGACTATCCTGACGATAAGGGAACGTTTATAGCTTGTTTTCTCAGAAAGTACGACGGCGACGAGCACTGCTGCCCGTTGCTGCCACTTCTAACTGCTGGCATTGCCTCCACTGATATTGATACTTCTACATCGACTGCTCCGTTCCTGCTACTGCTACCACTTTCTAGACCCTAACCCAGAAAGTCCTAGACCGCCCGCGCCAGTTTTCGACATCTGAAACGATAAGCCTGGTGAGGTCGTGCAAAGGCTGCCCTTGCTTCCAATACATCGGCTGCCGGATCCAACAGCTGCGCGAATGAACCTAAACCCTGCACACAAAAGCCTAACTTGAACCTAAACTTACATATATCCTTAAGAAACAGGTGCATATGGATTCGGGTGTGTGCGTGTGTCTGAAAATATACATAGAGAGATACATATACAGGAAATACATACACATACACAGATTCTGTGTGTGTGTGCATGTGTGTGTGCGTGTATGCATATAGAGACAGACATAGAACCTACATATTTCATCCTAGACCGTAGACCCTAAACCCTAAACTCTAAACCCCAAACCCCAAACCCTCGACCCTAAACCCTAAACCCTAAAGTAGCAGCCTGCTCTCGGAAAGGCAACTCAGCCTGGAAGGGCCAGCCTCGAGCCAACCTGACAAAAAAACCGCGTAAGTCCCACCGTTTAGGGTTTAGGGTTGCCCTACCTTTATTCGATTTAGCCGACCATTTTCAGGAATCATGTCTAGAAAGCATGCTTAGAAACCCTAAAACGGCGGGATTTTTGAGGCTGCAGGTAGGCGTTAGTGGCCGGTTTGGGAATTGAAGCCTTTCGGGACCTTGGAATGAAGGGCTTTAGAATGCCAGGTAATAGTAATAGTAATAGTAATAGGAATAGTAATAGTAATAGTAATAGTAGGGGTTCGAAAGGCTCCTGCGATTTAGAGCGAAAAGGCTAGCTTTGCGATTTAGGCTTCCGAAACGAGGGCGTGGGGAGGCAGAACAGTGCTTTGGGTGTTTTCGGTTCGGGCTTTAGGGGTTGAGGGCTTGGGGTTAAGCTTGAGGAAGATCCGGACAAGAAACTCAAAGGTTTGCATGCATAGGAGTCCGAGGTTGCTGCGGGATTTTGGGGTTTTATGTTTAGGGTTTGGGATTCAGCGGACAGACCCTAGGCTCCCACAAATGCGACAACCACGAAGGCTTGAATAAGTTTGCTTAGTAGGCTGAAGCTGGTAGAGTCTTATCAGCATATGTAGGAAGTATTATAGTTTTCGAAGGAGTTCCAGTTCCACTCATACTCTGTTGACTGTCAAGGCTCCCTACCCTATGAGCCTTAAACTACACCCTAGACCCTGAGATTCAGGGTCTAGGGATTTCAGGTTTACAGCCTTTTTCAACACCACGCCCCGAACCCTACCGCCCTGAATCACTGAACCCCACACCCTCAACCCTACAATCCAAAATCTCAACAAAACCTGAATCATTGAACCCCTCAACGCCTGCACTGCACACCCCTAAACCCCTACACCCTCTGAGCCTGCGATCTGCCGCCCCCACCGTTCTGCGAGATGGGCCAAGCTTTTTTCAAAAGGCTCGAGCTCGTCCTCACGGGGGGCAGAGACTGGGGAGTTTCAGAGTTTAAGCTTCGTTTGGGGTTAGGGTTTAGGGTTTAGGGCTTTCGGGCTTTGGGGTGAAAGTCGTGGAGTTCGGGTTTAGGATACAAGGTCTAGGGTTTTGGGGTCAAGCTTACGCTTTTCTGTGGTATGTGTAAAGCAGTGCTTTGAGGGCTTAGGACTGAAGCTTTGTCAGACGTAGGGCTCAAGAACAGAAGCCGGTGCTTATGTCCCCAATCTTGGACCCAAACCCCAAAACCCGAAGCGTCCTTGGCCCAAACCCCAAAACAGTTGTACTAAACAGCCAGATAAAGAACTAAACCCTGCGTGAGAAATCTCGTTTCAAGGCTCCGCAGTGCAGATTTTCCGTTGCACCTGACAGTGAATCTCTAGGGCTCCGACCCTTCAAAAGTTCTACCCTGAAGCACTGCATCATGCCGGCGTACGGGGTTGTATAATAAAGGTGCCGTAATAATTTGAATAGGCTGCTGCGGTAACTATACTATACTTACAATAAGGATCCTCCAAATTTTGTGAATCTGCAAAGAGGAGCCATCTCTCTGCCGATTGCTGCTGAGATTCTTAGGGTTTCGGGTTTAGGGTTTTAGGGATTTGGGGTTTTAGGGTTCAAGGCTCAGGGTTTCAGGTTTAGGGTGTTAAGGGTTTAGGGTTTTCGGGCTTAGGGTTTAGGATTTAGGGTTTAGGGTTTTAGGGTTTATAGCTGCCGGCTACGATCTATTGAATGCTCGATCAGAACGCCGTGTTTGATGCTGGAGGAGTCCGACTTTGAGGATTCAGAGTTTAGGTGGCTTTGGGTTGACGGCCCAGGGTTTGGGGTCCAACTTACAGGTTCCAGGTTTAGGGTTTAGGGGGGGTTCAGGATTTGGGGAGTTTCCGAAAATTAGGGGGCCCTAATGGACACTCATCTGGCTTGCCGGCGTTGCTCTGCTTAGCGGGTCCGTGTACGTCGGGTGGGCGTAAAAGCGTAAAAGTGTAAAACGCGAAAAACGAACCCTAAATAGTAGGATCCTTATTATAAGGACCCCAAAATAAGGTACCCCCAATTCTCGGAAACTCCCAAATTTAGGGTTTAGACAACCTTCGTCCACGCTACACATGGAGAGTTCTCGGATCTTCTCCAGTCCCTCGGCCCGCAACCTAAATCCGAAACCCTCGGATCTGCATGACCAGACCTTACACCCTCAACCTAAACCCCAAAGACTAAGCCTCAAAACCTAAAACCCCAAATCCTGAAAAGCTGCCCTTGCCAAAGAGCCCTAGCCAAGCCCAAGACCTGGATCCGAATTCATTCCTTCAGGATTTCAGGGCTTACTCCTCAGGTTGTGGAGCTTAAGGCTTAGGTTTGGGGCTGAGGGTTTCTGTCTAGGGCTTGATGCGCAGTGTTATTTAGGGTTGAGGGTATGGGGGGAACTCCACCGAGAAAAGACATCGCTCGTCCTTCAGCGTCTGCGAAATCTTCTCCTGGACGGTCTTCGGCTTAGATTCTGCACTTTAGCTGCAGGTGGAGGGTTGCAGGTTCAAGGGGCTAGGGTTTGAGATTTAGGGTGTGGGGTTCACGGCTCAGGGTTTGGGGTTCAGGGTTAAGGTTTAGGGTGTAGGGTCTAGTGAGTCATGAATAGGTCGAGTCCTGGTTGCTTTATGTAAACGACAAACTATACCCGGCAAGGGAATACGTCAGCACTGCACGGACACAAACCATCAAATCTAAAAACCAAGAACTCGATGGCTGGATGTGACTCATAATTCTACCGTATGTACCATGTACTGCTCGATGCAGCCGCTCGATGCCCAAGACCCAGGCATGCTTGGCTTGTATTCACAGACCATTCAGGGTTCAGGGTTGGCATTGCTTCTTGCTCTGTAAGAGTCTTTTTCCCTGTTTGTCTCACCACGAACTGGAGATGCCGGCTGGCTTGGAAACTAGCACTGAAGCCTAAACCGTAACCAACTCCCGAAAAACATGAAAGAACATGGAAGCATCCCCTATTCACCCCATCCGTGGCCTCGCAGATGCAGCGAAAAAAGGTCCAAGTGTGCACCGCCGTCCTGTCTGCAAGACCACGATTTCAGCCAGGTGTTCGGGTTTGGGGTTCGCGGTTGCGCTGCTTTGCGAGCTTCGATACAGCTGAGGGTTCTGCAATTTGGGAGGCTGACAAGGTGAGCTTCAGCGCTTCAGCTTGGCATTTTGCTCTTAGGAGTCGAGGCCGTAAGAGGCTTGGCACGCAGATGCGGACATTTCGGGCGAAAAAGCTTTGAAGTCATCCGTCGCGTATCTAAGGCCCCCAAGCCTCCGAAAGATAAAACCAAAATCCACGGCCCGACAGAGGTAAGGATGATCACGTTTGTGCTAACGATGACGTGTGCGCCGTCTCCCATCGACGCAACATCTCCTCACTTGGCCTGAGGAGCCGATTCCAAAGCCCGTTTGCCAAGACGTGGCGCTGGAGCTCCTTTGCCCAGTGCCCGCCAACCTGAGTCAGGACGCCCGCACCTGGGTCATCTGAGGCATCCGTGGCTACAAGCAGGCCGCTCGAGAGGGCGCGCATGTCACTGACGAGAAAAGGGGCAACGCGGGAGAAGGTGAAGAGCTCGGTGCGAAGCCCCGAGGGCGAGCGCACAACGTCGGTCGGCACGAGACAGGCCCCTTTGCAGCAGGAAGAGGCACCGCCGACGATAAGAAAGCACCGAAACCCACGACCCTGCAAGGACCTCCAGGAGGCTCACGGTCAGGACTCAAGGAGGATCTTGAGCATAGGCCCAGGAGCCCGAGTCGATGCAGGCTGATCAAGAGCAGCCAAAGATGCCAGCTAAGCACCACATAGTACGGATGGTGGTGGGGTAATATCCCACACGGGAGCGGAATTCAACCCAAGCGCGGGCACTGCTTTGGGCTGCGCTGAGCGAGCCAATGGCCCGCCGAGAAAGGTCCTCGTCCAAAAGTCTCTCGACCTCCTGATGGATAAGCTCGGGGCTTTTCTCAAGGCTCTCTTTCAGCAACCGGTAGGGGGCACCTTTGGAACGACCAACACTCGCAGAGCCAAAGGAGTCTGTCTGCAGGGAACCCTCTGCTAAGTCAAGTGCTGCCTCCAAGCCGGTAAGCACGACAACGGCTTGCTCAACAGGAGGCCCACTGGTACCATCAGGGAGCTCCTCTCGCTCAGAAGCGCCGCTGCCCCCAAGTCCGGACCCTTCGCCCAGCTCGGCTGCGGCAGGGGCACCAGGGAAATCAAAATCACCCAAGGAAGCGCGGCCCTTCTTCATCAGACCGCTGAGCTCCCTCAGCTCATGCGGGGACACACCTGAGTCAATGGACGACGGCAGGGTGGAGCCCGGGGACTTCCTTGGCACGGCCCGGGGGCGGAGGGGTGCCCGGCAGCCTGAGTTGCAGCGGTCTTCGCCTTGGCTCTGGCCTTGGGGCGAGCGGCACCGGGCAAAGCGGCGCTCGGTCCTTGGTTCACAAGTTGTTGCATGCTGGCGCTCAGTTGACCCAGAGTGGCCTCCAGCGCCTGAAAACGCCTCTCAAACGGATCAGCCGCAGGAACCCCCGGCGAGCTGAGAGCAGACTGGTAGCCGAACTGGTTTTCAGCAAGCTCAACCAAGGCCGGGGCATAAGGCAACACAGGGGCGTCCCGAGGACCAAAAGTGATGTCGGGAGTCTCACTCGAATGAAAGGCAATCTGGTCAGCGAGGGCCCGGGACAGCATACCGAACCACACCTTCGTAGGGGGCTCAGTCGATACAACGGTTCGGTCAAAGGGCGAGGCACACGCAACCTCAACCAAGACAGGCTTTGTAAAAGGGCCGCTGGGGAGCTTTCGCTTGTCAGCTCTCTTGTTCCAGGCCTGATGCGGAAAAATTGCAAGGAGGCGCTCTTCAAAGGGCGCGACAATAATCACCGAGATGGTGCGTCGAGAATCGCCGTCTCCAACAGCTAAAGCACCGATCTCAAAATCGTGATTCAACTAACCACTGGCCACTACGCAGTGGAGGTCCCGGGGCCGCTCGGCTCCCTCCGAGCTCTCACCGTCGTCCGTCATCGCGCTCCTGTGGTGGCCTCAAGCCAGCAGCCTCAACAACGATAGCGGCTTCCCACTGAGGCCCACGAACACAGTTAAGCAACATAACCAGAAGGCTTAACCAAAGCGTTGGCAGCACCAAACGTGCGGAAGAGAAGGGGCGGGTTGTAAGAGAACGAGCCACCAAGCAGACCTCGCTTGCCAAAGGGTTCTCCTCGCGTCCACTTGGCCCCCGATGATTCTCGTCAAGGAGTCAAGGCAACGGCGGAGCCACAACCCTATACGCCTGGCCAATGCTCGACGCTCGGTCTGAAAAACTTGCCCTGCTGGCAATGCAGGGACTGCACTGGCAGGGGAAGAGGTCAACCGGAGCGAAGGGGAGCCGGCAGCAAAAGGCTGGGTCTGCTGACCCTGAACTGAACTTCCTTGTTCACAGAAGCAGAGGCGGCCTCGCGACCTTGCGGGGCAGCTGGAGCCGAGTCGGGCTCAAAGACCCAACCTCGAGGCTGAGGCGGCGGACCTCGAGGGTCAGATCGGACGCACTGGCAACCAGAAGGGCCATGCGAGCTCATACACCTAGAGCACTCGGAATAAGGGCCCCGGCCGCGCTCGAAGGACAATCAGGCGCTCGCGGACCGCAGCAGACCACCAAACCCGGAAAAGATAGAGGAGGTCAACGAGAGGACCCAAAAGAAGTCCAAGACCGAGCCCAAGGAGCAAGGAAGGCCAGTGGATCGAGTCCGGGAAATCGAGAACCGGACAGGTCGGAGCTTAACGGTTTCCGGTTTCGCGGATTAGGGTTCTGGGAGGTTCGGAAGAATGGAAGAATCCGGCCGAAATGATGGAAAATACCTCGTTGTTAGGAGCTTACCATGATGATTTAAGGTGTATTCAGTGTATTCCCTGATTAAAGGATATGGGGCTCTCTGAGCACCGTGAATCTTAAGCCCGCAACTCCAAAGCCTACATGGACTTGCCACTTCTGTCTACTACTTTCAAACCCACTGCTGCGCATGATTCCAACTGTTGCTAATCGTTTGCCGTTCTGCGGACTGCCACCTTATAATGCTTAATCATTCGGTGTTCTATGGAAAGCTCTTCAATCACTCCCTAGTTCTTGGTAGGGAACGGGGGCATGCATCCGTATGGTAGTCCGTTAAGGACTACATGCCGCTAAGGAACCTTCCAGTAGACCCATAACCCTAAACCCTTGTAGTAGTCCCTATAACCCTAAGCCTTGAACCCAAACCCTAAACCCTTATAGTAGCCCCTATAGCCCCAAACTCTAAAACCCTAACTACACCCTTATAGGTTCCTACATGTAACCAATTCCGAACGTAGGAAGGCCTTGGCTTCGTCGAACACGGATGCTCTGCGAGTAGGAAGAGTCCCTGCGAGACAGATCGCACGTTGAGGCGAAAGCAAGCACAGATGACAAAGGTGTAGGGTTCAGGGTTTAGGGTTCAGGGTTTAGGGTTTAGGGTGTAGGGTTCAGGGTTTAGGGTTTAGGGTTTAGGGTCTAGGGTTCAGGCTTTTTTCCGTCTGCAGGGTTTTGGGTTTAGGGTGTCGGGCATGGTATACGTGGCAACACCAAGACGAAATTCCATGAAACGCGATGCAATCCGATGCGGTACGATGCGATGACATGAGACGGGGTGAGATGAGGTGAGATGGATGAGATCAGGGCAGGAAATCCCACGCATATCAAATGGTCTTCGGCACTTCTTGCAGTATATCGCTGGGCCATATCAGCTTGTGGGTAAAGACTTTTGAGGTTTCAGCTTCAGAACCATATCTGACGGCTCAGGATTTCGGGTTTAGGGGTTTGGGTTGTCACTTCAGGAAGCGTGCAAGGACTTGGAAACGCAGGGGGAAATCCCGAGGAAGCTTTAAAAAGGGAGACATTCTCAGCGGCTAGGATTTGGGGCTTCGGGTTGCGAGTTTAGGACTTCGGCCTGTGGAACAGGACGTTCCTCATGAGATTCAGCTGTCGCGCCATCCCAGCTCGAGAACGGCGGCCGTCAAAGCAAGTCTCGAGTATGGTCTCGCAGTCGGGATCAAGCACCTTTACCTGCGTTAAGATCGTAGGCATCTACTAGTGACAATATAATAGGATCCTTAAGGGAGGGTGGTTCAAGGAAGAAGGGAACCTTAGGGAGCACTAGAGAGAACTAGGGATTGGTAGGTTAGCTACCCCCCTTGGACCCCCCTCGCACAAGGATGCTATAATGGCAATGTTGGTAAAAACCAGATAGGGGCCACGAACCCGAATGCAGACACGCGCAACGCGGATATCGTCAAAAAAACTAAGTAGAAGGAAAGGCATATTCATACGACCGAACGGACGCGTGCCCTGTGGG
>BGNK01000493.1:219065-276573 GCA_003297005.1 Symbiodinium sp. clade A Y106 | reverse complement strand
TGCATTCTTTGTATTATTGGTTCCATACTATATACAGCATGGATTTTTGTGGGCCTCACAAAAATTTCTTTACCTGATGTATATATAAGATTCTTGTGAAATCTTTGCTCACAGTGCGAGACGGAAAGCCGAAAAACTCGGGCCTGTAGTGTGTTATTTTCTGTATATATAAAGCAGCAAGTACATACATACGTGTATGCATATTTATTCTCTCTCACACACACATATATATGTATACATATGCATATATAGCAAGTCTTTAATATACAAAGAGTTTAATATTATAATATACGACATATAGCATATTATGTATACTTGGTTATATTCAATAAGTCAATAGTGTGAACATACATTATTTGCGAGCATACCCGGCACTGCTCGTACATATCCCGCGCATTCCCGGGGCATACTCGCGCATACTCGCGCGTACTCGCTCATACTCGCACATACTCGCGCATGCTCGCGCATACCCGCGCATACCCGCGCATACTCGCGCATACCCGCGCATACCCGGGCATCCTCGCGCATACCCGGCGCATACCCAGCATAGCTAGAGGCTGGGTATTTCACAGATGCTAGTCTGCTTAAACTGACCGCCGCTTTTTGTTCGAAAGCTCTTTTCTGCCTTCTTTTGGCATCTTGGACTGAAGCCCGGAGCCTGAATCTCGCCTTGGCCTTCAGGCAAGCCGCCCCTGGGAGAACTGCGAGCCCGTGGGAGCCTTAAGTCAGAGAGTCCCAGGGCTTAGCCAGGCTTGAGAGTCTGGAGATCAGGCGGCTTCGGGGCCTTGTTAGCGCCTGCTATGCCAAGCAAAACGCAAGCCCCAGTCATCCCGGACCACCTGACACTCCAAACGTTCTTGGATCCATCAGGCAGAGGTCAAGGAAGAAGATGACAGTGACGTGGAAAACCAATGACCACGGAGCTCCACTGGAGGACTTCCTGAAGTGGCTTGAAGGGGGTTTGGCATGTTGCTGTTCGGCAGGCTGGTGCGTTTCTTGTTCCTTAATGGGCCTAATACTGGTTAACTGCAAAGTCAGGGCATAGACAGGGACTTGCAGACATGCTTTGGGCTTTGTTTATGCAGCGAGTTGTTCCAGGCCAGTTTGAGTTCCAACACATCTTATGATGTCCTATGCTGCCTCGCAGCTAGACGCCACTTCCGATACGGTTCTAGACGAGTGCCACGAGAGTTGAGCGGGTTAAGGTTGCGGGTTGATCAACACGCTTACACGAACTCAGCATTCTCGTGTAGACTTACGGGGATGCTGTCACTCCGCACACCGCACATCTGCCTCGCCCTGCAAGGGCCTTTGCTCTCAAATCGTCGAAGAGATTGCTTACGCTTTCAAGAGAGCCTTCTTGCCGAATCTGCCGGGACGGATCTTCTTTGTCCCATAGAATAGGTTCATTAGCGAAGGTTTTGGGATACTTGGGGAAATTTCCTCAAGCGTGTCCCATTATAGGCTCCGACTGGCAGAAGATGTACTTGCCAAAGTGGAGAAACAGCGAGCGGAACTCACGTCAGGTTTGATTGACCTCTGAGGCAACGGGATGAATCGTTTGTTCTATGTCCTGAAGCCTTTAGCACCGAGTGGAGGATTGCATCTTCTGCCGTCACTTTGAGCTGACAAGCAATCACTGGAGCCCTTGAATGTCTGTTGTATGGTTAATTATGATAAAGATGTCGGTTGGAATTGTCCTGCCCTCTGCCAAACCGGACTCTCTTCAGCTCCGCCAGGTAGGCGAAGGTCGTGGCAAGTCGCGGCGCATAGATTCTCTCAACGATATACATTCGATATGCGATGGGTCCTGATGACCTCTGACATTGAAACAGCGCCATGCTCCACGCAGCTGAATTTGTGAAATCAGTAATCTCACTGTGCTAGACCTGTGCTCGCAGATGATGCTCGGAGTGTTGTTGATGTTGAGAGTGTCACGAGAGGGAGAACGTATGCAAACGCATCCTTCGCATCTGCACTGTACCAGACTGGTGCTTGGCAGGTCTCTGTTCGTGACTTCAGCAACAAGCCGAGGCTGGCGTTGCATTCAGGCTAGACGTGCTAAGCAGACTGGCTGGTGGTGTCTAGTGGACGAAGCTGTAAAACCTTTGACTAGTCTGCCAGCAGCCGTTGTCCTCGCCGCCTTGCCCCTCTCTAGTGCAATTAGCGAGGATCCAATACCTGCGAAACCAGCAAAAAGTTAGTTGGGTCCCGCCAAGTCCGGGATGATACCCAGACTCCGAGCTTTCTGTTTAAGTGCGCGCTCCCAAATGCTATGGAACAGTCCCCTTGTGACCTTTTCCAGACTTTAGGCGTGTGGGGACTGGATGCCTTGCTGCGCTGCCGCTCGGCAGAGGGCATGGCCTCGCCGCTGCTCCTACAGGTTCCCTGATAGAGGGAGGTATAGTAGCATAGTGTTCAGCAACTTTGAAACCCTGCCCCGAATGCCTCCCAAGATTTTTTTTCAGGATATGTGGCGGCTCGGGAATGGTAACGTCGGGATTTGACGATCGAGCTTATTTCGGCCGAGGTTAGGGAGGTGATTGTACCAAGCTGAAATAACGCAGTTCCAGATAATTAGGAACAGAAGCACTCGGGAGAGTTGGGGTTGGTGCCGTTGGCCACACAGACTGTGGAGTCGCCCGATTATGTCTGGTCAACTTCATGGCGTTCTCTCGCTTGTTGTTGCATTGTACCGTATTGAACGTGTTGCTGGGGGCTGGTGTTCTCGGGAAAGTTCGAGCAAGAAAGAGAAGGAAGGAAAGCCACATTTGGCTTTCTCGAATGGGGGTGGGTCTTGTGCCGGTTTCCCCTTAATTCGGTATTGAGCCTACCAGTACGGACCATGCCTAGAGTGAAGAACTGAGGGTGACCAAATCAAGCACAACGAATTCTGAGCGGACTGACAACCAATCAGCATCACTAGCAATGAACACCTGCTACCAAAGGGTATCTTTTCAAAGGCCAAAAGATGCTGAGGAGAGAGAGAGAGAGAAGAGACAGTGGGACGAGGCGCGAGGCCAGTGGTTCAATAGGTAGTGTTCAGGGTGTAGAGTGGGGTTCTTACGTGCAGAAACGGAGCCTCGATCCGGCAGTGAGTTTCACGCAGACCTGCGGATCCGGTGCGCCCGCGCGCGGAGGGGGCACACCCCTCTTGTCCGAGTGCAAGCAAGAGAGAAGAACCAGCAGGAACCATAACAGGAAGGAAGGAAGGAAGGAAAGGAGAACGTGAGCTTGATCAGCATGTCGATATGGAAGCATGTGGGATCGACCGATGCGTCGGTTTCAAGACGAACCGAGACATCGATCAGAGCACCGGTCGTTGCTTGAAGCAGCTTTTGCATGGGAGTCATACCATGCAAACCTTCTGACGGATCCCGAGCGTCCATGATGATACAGATGGACCCGAACGAAGTTTGAAGGTCTCGAAGCGAACTGCGAAGCGCTGCAACGTTCATGCCTCCACAGGTCGGCCAGGACGGTGTGCTGCAACAAGAAACGAACGTGTTGTCTCGAATGCATGCTTGACAGTTGACTTGCAGACTTGCAGTTGTATTCCACGTGTTCCGTCTTGTGGTTGTCACACGTGCAATGTAACTTGCAATGTTGTGAGCCCCATGTTGCAAACCGGACCGCGCCTTCACTTGGACAGTGTCTAGGTCCGAACCCTGTGGAGCTTGCAACCCTGGTGGTGGTGCTGTCGGAGGGGAAGCTGGACGAAGCTTTGACACGTCGTTCCGAAGGAACGCTTCCTTGCGAAGAGGCCAAACAAATCATCAAGCAACTGAGCCACCCAGCTTCCACCACCTAGCCACATGCTTGATGGATCGGTGCGGATGATGTGCTTTGGCACAGCCTTCGCTATGCATGAGATTGCGGCCATAACGGCGACAACATCCATTCTATGCGGCTGTGTCACGGCCTATTTCAGCATCGAATCAACGCGGCTCAGTATCGTGTGATTCCGCGCCTTCTTGTAGGCTTGCGGTGGACAGCAACTTTGCCGAGTCATGGACCGCTTGATTGAGCTTTGCACATGGAGTCGCAGCAAGAATCTTTTCCACATCCTGCAAGCACAAGTCACGTTGACAACCAAGAATCAACACTTGTACAAGTTGCTCAGTGTTTCACGAAGCTCTTCCAGAGGCTGGGCAGGGTAGGGCAATCACCGTTGCGAAGCCGGGGCACGATTGAACGTCACAGGTTTGTGGCCAATGCAGTCCAGTCCGACAATGTATTGCAAAGTGTTGGGCGGCATGTGTAACAAGCGATAGAGTGTAACAGCCGCATATGGGAGATGAAGCCGAAACAAAACCCTAGAATCCTCGAAAGGACTCAGAAATGTCCACAGGCACGGTTGCTTCAATCATTCCCTGAATTTTCATAATCGCAAGTAGCGAAATTCTTCAGCCGGAAGGCTCCTCGCGGCTACGACGCCAGGCTGTGGCAATGGACAGGCGGGTTTGGACTGTGGAGCTCAGCTCTGGAGTCCGTTGCGATTGTGTCGAAGGGTTTCCAAACGTTGAATAGCAAAAGGCAGAAGCTGCAATGCATGCTCGGAGTTTGGCAGGCCTTTCTTCAGACATGCCTCCTTTGAATGTTCACATCAGCATCAGTTGGCAGAAGCGCATGGTTCGTTTCTACGCAGTGGGGCAGAGGAGCAGTGCGTTGCATTGACCGTGCGGTTCCGTGCAGGTGCTGCGGAGGACGAGGAGGAGCTGCGAGTTGGTGAAGATGGCGAGCTTCACGGCTGCATCCAAGGCTGGCCCCAAGGTAGCGACAGTGCTCAATGTACCCAGACGCACGGTTCAGTTCGTTTGGTGAAGTACATGGAGCCGGGCCAGCTGATCGCAGGAGTTTTGCCTCCACGGCAAGGGGCGAAGATGGCCAGATGTGCCACTCAAAACGGTCCGTGATTTTGCAGAAAGAACAGCGGGCCAGGCTCTGTCCTTCCAGCTTGACTCCGGAAAGATTCATTATTCGGATCATTGGTGACGCCGCTCGCTCTTCCATGGTCGTGCATTTTTCATCAGCCCAACTCTTAAACTTTCCCAAGAATGGCCACCAAACGTTCGGCCTAGGCTCTGTGTTCGGCGCCTCCAGAGATTCTCCAGCTCTCCAATGCCAGTCGGCTGGGATTGCCACGGTGGCGCCTTTGTTGTGAGTGACTGGGCCCTGACTGGCCAATCGACTTGTCTTTGTTGTATTCAGGATAGTGTTAGTATTCCTTGTCAGCGCAATGCTTTTTGAGATCTGGTTTTCGCTGTGTGCCTGCCTGCCTGCCTGCCTGCCTGCCGGCCTGGATGGATGGATGGATGGATGGATGGAAATGCGCAGATGTTGTTTCTATTCTACGGTGGTGTACAGTGTGCAGTGGTGTACATTAGGGCCTTAGGGGTACTGGACACTCCTTGGCAAACCCAATGCACTGAAGCCATGCCTTGGAGTCGGAAGCAGACACGGATGCTGGACAGTGTACCTGCTTAAAATCGTCTGCAAAAGGATTAGCCAGCCGCCCTTGTGCAAAGTATTCGCGCAACAGTTGGTTTTGCATTTATATACATACCGTTGCATACCCTTTCAGGTTGGTTCATATCTTTCGCAGTTAACTGCTGCAAGTGACTGCGAGGGTCTGCATCCGACTGTTGCAACTGACCGCAAGGATTCTGTTTTCCGTGGTGTACCGTAGCAACCGTAGCATGTAGTTGCAGTGTACGGGTGAACATAAATTCCAGAAGACGACCGTCCGAGCTGGGTCAGTATGTGTCCATGAGCGTGTGTGAGCGCGTATGGACAAGCGCGGCAAGAGCAAGGACCAGGCAGATGACAAAATGATGTACCTGATTTGGAACAATATCATAGATGTGATGTTGACGGCTGCAGATGAACGGTATATCGATATATATATATATGCACACATACATATGTATACCTCCATGCTTGATGGTCTTCGTGGTGCCTTCTTGGGCAAGGTGAGGGTTGGCGTCGGTCCCGGTGAAATGTTTCTTATGTGTGCACTGTGAAACCAAAAGCAGAGCCGAAATCCCACCCGTTGTGATTTCAATCGGTGTGTGTGTGTGTGTCTGTGAGCCTTGATTCTAAGCTAAAGAGGTTTCTGGAAGTCTCAAGTTTCCTCAGCAGGGGGCACCGGAGGCTCCAACAAGTCCGGTGCTAACAAAGACGCTTGTTGGATGCCTGTGATATGGGAGCCGATCACTCCCACGTACCTGCAATTTTCCACCGTATGGCACCAGGCTAAGCCGAGAACCTAGACCTCGCTATGTTCTAAGGTTTCGGATGATTCACTAAGGTTCGCAGGATTGGAAAGCAGGGGTGGATATATTACCTCTCGCCACTTCTCCGGGTGATGGTCTTGTTGCCGGTCGGCGAGAGCTCCGTCATTGAGCACGCCTTCTTCCGCAACGCGGAACACCAAAGTACTGGTCAGGCCATGCTTGAGGAGCAAAATCTTGCACCGGAGTCAGACAGTTTCTCTCTCTCTCTCTATTTCAGGTACCGCCCCAGGTGTGTCACGACACAAACCGGACTGATGAATTGAACTTACTTCAGGTTTGGAGAAAATCTCGTCGTCCGGCAGATAGCTGTGTTTGGCTGTGAGCTCACGTTGTCTAGAGTTTTAGAACACATTTGCAACATGGCCGCAAAACAAACAACGTGTTTTCTCAACCTTCATTGCACCTGGGGCCGTCGTGCCAGCTGGTGGATGCGGGCAGGCAATTGTCGCTCTCATTGCACTTGGGGCGGTCGCGCCAGCCGGTGGATGAGACGCGTGGATGTGCCAGGGCCCAAGCACAATATCGGCCAGGACCCAGCCGAACGACGACGCAGACGACATCGACCGCGACGACTACTAAGGACTTGTGCCTAACGACGACGATGACCTGGACCGACGACCGACGACTACTAAGGACCGTGATCGCCGATGCCGCTTGGTCATGTCGCATGGTTTCCTCGTCTGTCAGCCGAGCTATCGTCTTCTCCTCTTGCCCTCTGTCACTCTCTCTCTCTCTCCCTCTCTCCGCTCTCGGTCCTCCTGGTCAGACACAGTCCATCCCTCTCCCAGGATCATTCTGTTGGTCTGGTCCAGTGCCATGACCCAAGCACAATATCGGCCAGGACCCAAGCCGAACGACGACACAGACGACACCGACCGCGACGATTGCTGAGGACTTGGGCCTAACGGCGACTTTGACCTTAACCGACGACCGACGACTACTAAGGACCGTGGTTGCCACTGCATGTCGCATGGTTTCCTCGTCTGTCAGCCGAGCTATCGTCTTCTCCTGTTGCCCTCTCTCTCTCTCTCTCGTCCTCCTGGTCAGGCGCAGCCCCTCCGTCTCCCAGACCATTCCGTTGGTCTGGTCCAGTGCCAGGACCCAAGCACAATATCGGCCAGGACCCAAGCCGAGCGACGACGAAGACGACGGCGACGACCGCTAAGGTCTGCTGCAGTGCGGTGCAGACTTTTCCCCCCGACAGGGTGGGTGTGTGTGTGTGTCTGTGAGCCTTGATTCTAAGCTAAAGGTTTCTGGAAGTCTCAAGTTTCCTCAGCAGGGGGCACCGGAGGCTCCAACAAGTCCGGTGCTAACAAAGACGCTTGTTGGATGCCTGTGATATGAGAGCTGATCACTCCCACGTACCTGCAATTTTCCACCGTATGGCACCAGGCTAAGCCGAGAACCTAGACCTCGCTATGTTCTAAGGTTTCGGTTCACCACCATTCCATGCCATTCCTGTATGTTTGGCCGGGGGGTTGGACCCAATCCCCACCTGAGGAAACATGGAGCCGGTAGCTTCATTCGTGGCTGAGGTGGATTTTCCAGTCTCCTGTCAGTTCTGACCCACGTGAAGACAGGGATCAGATGCTTTGCTCACATCGTGGAGCTCCCACGCCCTTCACGTGTGTTCGCACACCTGTACGTCAGGTTCTGCCAGTCGCGATGTAATTCTCAAATTTTGCTGTTTCCAGCCACGACTGATTGCGTCTTCTGACGACGTTCCGCAACAGATATGGAACTGGAGGTGCAGGCATTAGGGATGCCAAGGATGCCGCTGACACTCAACAGTTAAGAGCGAGAGTCTTCAGATGACACTTGCTTTGGTCTCAAATCCGTTTCATTCCGATCGGCAAGAAGAATGGAAAGCCTGCCTTGCACACGCAGGCTGCAGAAATGCCGCTCATGGATGGCGTAGCATTGCGCTGCGCATGGACGGTGTCGCCAACCAAGCAAACAGCCTGCTTGGCTTGGTGTGTGTGTGTGTGTGTCATCCCTGTAACAAAGGGCTAAGTAATCCGACAGTGAACTGCAGGGAGCATGGCGGTCACATCCTAGCCATGCCAACGAAGCTATGGATGTTGACTGGATGGGTTCACAGACGTGTGAGCCTGTACCTGCAAATGAGATTGGCGTGGGCGATTGCTATTCGCAGCTTGCAATCTCGGGCTTTTACAGTTTCTGCATGCATCTAGACGTAACTAATTATCATCAGAAGATGGAAAGAATGGGAGAGGAGAACCACAGATCCGACCGACATTTGGACCAAGAGGTTCATGCCAAGTGTGTCTCAGTATCGCCTTCCCCTGTGAGCGCGAGCTGAGTGGAGGGAGCCTCCACGAAACTGACTTCACAGACAATGTCCGAAGCTCGTGACTTCACACTGAAAGATGAGCGACGGCAAGACGATGAAATTCTGAAATTATTGTTGACAGTTTCGTTGAGTCGTTTTGTTCACCGTGCTGGTTTCGATTTGAGTTCTGCTCGTCCTTGTCGAAGTACAACAGTTCCCCAATCATCAGGTATCTAACAAGTACCTCGCACCTCTCTGAAGAGACTTGCTTGAAATTTCAGGAAATGAAGGATGACTTCACAACTTGAGAGCCCCTATGAGAGTCAGACCTTTTGAAGGATTCAAGCCCCCCTTGAAATCAAATGAATGAAGACGGTCGGTTGAAGACATTTGAAAGCTGAGTTGTTAATCATCTCATCATGCATTGGCCTCAGACCGCGCTGCCCCCTCCATGTAGGGGAGACGGGGCAGCGTCGATCACATCCTCATCATCATATTTCTTCACCTTGTAGTTGCAGCATGTTACTTTGCAGTTGCAGCATGTCATGCTTTTTTGCTTGCAGCATGTCATGTTTTCTTGCTTGCATTCGTTGCATGTCGGCTGTTTGCATTGCAGCTTTTCACAACGTCAAGCTTTGTTGTATTCGTCCTATAATCGGTGACAGTCATGTCGAACCAGCGATCCGGGATGCCGAATGATGGGTCGCGTGCAAAGAGTGCTCTCCCCAATCCTCCGAGTTGGATAGTGTCTCCCAATGCCGTGGACAAAGCTGCTCCGCCGCCGCCACCGCTACCTCCGCCACCGCTTGATGTTGATCAAGCTTTGATCGCTACGGCGTGCAAATATTGCAACAAGCACATTTGGCGTCCATGTGCATGGTTGCTCCTCCTGCAGTCTCGCCAGTTAATTTGCAGATGATGCAATCTCAGTTTTCTTCGGCTGCTTCGGTCGCTCCTATGTCGAATATGTCAATGTTGAATGCATCGACCTCCTCCATGGATCCCATGGTTAATCAGTTGATGCTTACGACTCAGCCTGCATCTTCTTCGGCGTTGCAGTTGGCGTCAAATGTGCGACCATATGTTCCTCGATCGGTGAGCAACCCGATGTTGTCGCATTGGCCCCCGGCAACAGACAATTCTCTACCTAAAGAAGGCTGGTTTCTTCTTAATGAGCTGTGGGTGCAGTTGCCGATGAACTACCTATATGACGTTGCGGAAGTGCCGGCCAGCATCAACTGCAGTTTGATGCAAGGGTGCTTTGAAGTTCCATGGCAGCAAAACCCAACAATCTTTGTTCTGCTTGAGTTTCAGTACTTGCGCATCTATGACAGTCAGGGACCGATTCAGGTCCTTGACAATACTGAAATCAAAGACCCAGCCTTGCCCAAGCCAATCAAATTCGATTTCAACATTCTCAATGCGGTTATGATGCGCTTTCGAACAGTTGCAGCAAGATCGCCGAGCAGAATGAGATCAATTTCAGAGTTGACAGTTCGGGAGTACGTGCAGGGAAAGGAAGCTGACCAAAAGGTACTCCAACTTACGGCCGCATATTTGAGCAGTGTCGTGGAGAATCCGGATTCTCTAGCCGTGGATTCAAGCTATTGGCAGCAACTTGCTGATATTATCGCTACAGCAGATTGCCTTCAGTATGTTCATCGTGTTCGCCTTTTCAAGATTTCTGAGCGTGTGGCGGGTCTGACTGCAGATATCCATTTGAATCAAGCAGTTGTGTCTGCAGACCGTTTTTTGCCTGAGTCTGAGTTGTACTAGGCTGCCCACAATACGACGTACTCATCGTGTGTTTCCATTTGCAAGCAAGGAGCCTTTCGGCCATCCAAGTGGAACCAAGATGATATCACTTGGCTTCCTCCGCTGACATTTTATGCTAGGGNACTCATCGTGTGTTTCCATTTGCAAGCAAGGAGCCTTTCGGCCATCCAAGTGGAACCAAGATGATATCACTTGGCTTCCTCCGCTGACATTTTATGCTAGGGGCCATTTGACGCATGAAGCAGTAGCCCTTCGTCAAGCTGCTGAGTATAAGTCGGACCCCTTTTGTGTCTTGGCCCGAAAACCCTAAACCCTAAACCTCTAAACCGTGGCTATGTCCGGTGGTACTCGCAGGGATCTTACTACTGCTTACTTTCGAGACATTCTGAGATCCAAAGATGGCCGTTGGCCGTTCCGCTGCAGTGTTGCAAAGCCCACCGGCATTGCAATCTGGGTGTATCAGTGAGCGGTGTGCATTCTTCTTCCTATTATCCTTCTCTCATTTGAACGTTTCTTCCTGTGAACTGTTTTTGCTGTCGTGGCACTTTGTGCCTTTCTTTCTATGGCAACTCAGTCGATACACCCAGTTGCATCACTGTAGCAGTATCATTTCTTCGATTTTGCTCTGACTTCAAGCAAAGTATGTAGACATGTGAGCAAAAGTTTGTTTTTGCATTGCGAGCATAGTTCACTGCAGTGAATGCATCGATTGAGTCATGCATGTAAAGGTACATCGCTTGCACTATGGAAGATTGTGCTCAAATCTGAAGTTTTGTGCTTTTCACTCTGTTACGCCATCTCTTGCTATGGCGTGGTCTCAGCAGTCATGGGGTTGGCATGATTCCCGCAATGACNGCTTGCACTATGGAAGATTGTGCTCAAATCTGAAGTTTTGTGCTTTTCACTCTGTTACGCCATCTCTTGCTATGGCGTGGTCTCAGCAGTCATGGGGTTGGCATGATTCCCGCAATGACTGGAATCAATCTTGGTATGGACCCAATCGCGGTGCATCAGTCGATTATCGAAGCCGTCCATACTATACTCCACCGGTTGCTCACACTACCCCCCCGCAGACGTGGACACCGCCATCATCATCTTCAGTTCCGGCAGTGACACTTCCTGCCAAGTTCGCTCCTGATGATCATCACTCTGATTCGACTTCAGTTTTCGGTTTCTCCCTCAAAAAGATTGTTGAAGCTACACACTGGAGCAGGAAGGAAGGGCTCAGTGCTCGTGATGTAATGGACATTCGCGCTCATGAGCTGATGTTTCATGGCACTGAAGAGTGGGCCCTGCGACTTTTGAGTCATGGTAGGTTTATCTCGGTGATCCCTACCAGATCCGTTGCAGAGTCTGTCATCATGTCGCAGATTCTTTCAGTGATCAGAAAGAAGCATTATGACATTGATGGTACAGCTGAAGCAATATGGCGTCATGTACATCCAGGCAAAGAGCCTCCTTCCAAAACGAATGAGCCCACACAGTTGTTCCAGCCCATGGTTGACAAGATCATACAGTCAGTAGAGTCTTTTGCACCGATTCAACAGGGAGCGGCCGCCTCCCAGAACTTGATCAAATTGGAAACCGAGCTCGAGAAGAGGAAGCAGCAACTTCGCCAACAAGGTGTTATGTTCACTCCGGACAAGCCTACAACTACGGAAACGGGATCGGCTACATCCTCCGGACACAAGCCTGGTGATCTCCCCTTACCCGTCGTCGGCCAAGAGCATCAGCACAACGATCAAGATCTCACGAAGCTCGACTCAATTCCAGAGGACACACTCAAGCCGTATGTTAAGAAGCTCAATGGCCAGTCATTCCCTGTGGTGCAAGCGTGGTTCAAAACCTTCAAGAAAACATTGGGAGCCTCTAAGTACACAGAGTTTGAAGAGCTTGTCAGTGAAATCACTGCTCAGATTGAAGACAACAACAACAATAAGCTCACAAAGGACAAAGGCCGTGAGCTAGCCCTTAAATTTGGGCTACCGCTTAGTATTGTCAACAAGATGGGAGTTAAGTCCCTTGGATCCGTGGTGGCATTGGCCTCAGTCTTGGCAGCCTGATGTGCAGATCGACTGAGTGCTGAGACGACTGCGCTAGAGGCAGCCCATATGCAGACGTTGTGTATGCAGCTGGGAAGTTTTGCCACCCTTATTCTCAATTTCGTGCCAGCAGTGGAGAAAACATTGTCACTGTGGATACAGAGTCTTATGCCTTATGCATCTTTTGGTTATGCAGTGCTTTACTTCTAATAATGATGTTGCTAACATTAGAAGCAAGCTTCTTTCTTGTGATCTTCGACTTGATCAGTATTCTTTTGATCGATTTTGTCATCCGTTTGCAGTCTACATCAAGTTGCCCATTCTGTGGAGAATTCCAATCAAGAAGCAATCTGTGCAGCAAAGTAAGTGGAGCTATGTGGGAAGCACAGCAGTCGGAGTTACCGCGAGAAGAACACAACCGAAGAGCCAACCTCAAACAGGTGCTCAATGGGCAGTTTGTTCAAGTTGAGCCTGCAGTTCGTTTTTGGGCAGCAAAGAGAAACTATTCGAAGTTTACCATTATTGATTTACATACTTTTTCTGACTACAGATCGGCTTGGATTAGAGAGCATGCTCTTATAGGACTGTGGCAGCCGCGTCTCAGCCACCCTTTTGTTCATCGGTTTCTTGTGAAGCGTGCTGCGGGTCACAAGGTTGTTAAGCTTCGCAATATCAGTGGCAGGCCACCGCCTAACTTCAGGAGACTTTTTCTTCGCCTTCGTCGTCGATCTACTACAGTGCAACAACATTCCAACACGCTGATTGACAAAGAGAGAGCATTTGCAGTTCTCTTTGATCTTGCTCAAGACGATGTCACAAGCTTTGAGGCTTGCAAGCTTATTCGATCAATAAAGTTCATCGATTCCGAAGTTTACATGCTGTGGAGAATTGCTCGGACACTCGAGCAACCGATGAAATCCAAAGTTCTGCGGGCCGTTCGCTCAGCTTTGAAGTTTCGGAATTGCGGTGTGCCACCAGGCCAAACCTGAATACGCACTATTCGTCGGTATGTTTGGCCTGCTTCTTTACGCGAGCATCAGGCTAATGACCTAAAGCTGTTTCACGTACAAGTGGGCTATCCATCGCACATTGTCTGGCCCCTCTGAAATTGTTCTTTCGTATGTGTACGGTTTTGCACATGTTAAGTGTTTGAGGGAATGCAGAGTCTAGAGTGCCTTGCGTGGTTCATGCTGCAGTCTTGGCTGGAATGAGTAGTAGTGCAGTGTTGGCCGGTCTCGACACGATGCCACTTCAAGGTCGATACTGAGGTGATGCACATAGTTGAAACTCTAAATCATGCTCAAGGGCTTTCTCTTCTGCATCACGTCACTCAGCCGTTTTTGTGCGGAGTACTCGTCTCGAGATTGAGAGCTTTGGTTGAGCAGGAATCTGACAGAATTGTTCAACGGCAAATTGCTTCTGAGCGAGCTGCCGTTACTATTATGCCAAGCTCAGGGAGTTCAGGGAGCACGAGCATCTTACCACCACCACCACCACCGCCACCGATCGATGTCACCAACCCACCTCCACCTCCTGGGTCACTCCACACCCCACTTCCCCCGCCTCCGCCACCCCCTCCCCTTTCCGGCCCTTCCTTTACACCGACCGGTCCCCCACCACCGCCCAAGACACCACCTACCAAAGCGACGCCTATGTCGCGCACACCAGTACACACAAGCACCAGACGTAACTCTTTGGTTACGGCAGCAGCATCCGGGTCGCCCATGGCTTCACGATCAAATCGTTCCAGAAGCCGATCAAGATCTTCCCACCTTGAGTAGCCGTGATGCTCTCTACTGTGGCATATGCGTATAAAAACACTGCTGTGCGTCTTGAGTGGTTGTGCCTTGTTTTGCAGTCGGTTTGGGCCTCAGAGTGCACAGCTTGCTATGCTGCTTTCAGCATCGAGCCTTATGTCTTAGTTCGTGTAGCTTGTCATTGGCAATGTCGCAGATCAGTCTTAACTCAGCATTCGATCCATTGGCGCCTTTGCAGCGCTGGGTGACATACACGCAAACTGAAATCCTCCGGCTTAAAGAAGAATTACGTGCTGCCAAAGAAGAAGAACAATCGATTCGAACCCTTCAACAACGACAGCTTGATTCCGTTCAAGTGCAGCTGAGAGACATGGGCCAAAGATTGTCGGAAGTCGTTGATGCAGTTCCAGAACTGTTTAACAAGCAGAAATCCGTCCATGAAATGTTGGGTCATGCAGGACCTGAATGCCCTTAAAGGGCAGACTCAGGAACAGGACCCACCTATGACGATTCCCGTCACGCAGCCGTACTGTTAGTGCTCTCGTTGACAAAAAGCAGTCGATTAGCGTTCATTACCTCGCACGTTGCGTCAGTCGCATGCTTTAAATGTAGCCACGTTATGTGCAGACGTTGCTGGATCAAGTTATCAGTTTCTTACTGGCAGCGATGTTGGACGTTTCGACAGTCACAGATCGAGTGCTTTCCTTTGTGACTACTCGTCGACACCTTCTTTTCTTCTACTCCTACCCGCAAGGGGTTCCCACTGAGCCGATTGAGACAATGCTTCGACGTCACGGTGTACGAACTGGAGATGTTCTTGCAGAAGTGTCAAAGAGAAGGCATTCATTTTCATGCCACGGTCCATCCATATTTCCTTCAGGGGCCTACTTCATATGTTTCTTTCACGTATGAAGCGCCCGCACTGCCACATATTCTGGTTCCTGCAAGCGTATGTCGCTGTTGGTTTCAGTCGATTACGATGGCTGTGTGTGGTCGATATGTGCCAATGTACATCATTTTCTACGTTCTTCTCAACTCCGACATGATACATCTGAGTGGATCCATCGTTCGTGTGAAGATCGCTCTCGATTTCGAGCTTGGCTCATTGATGAAATCAATGCTTGTCGTATCACGAATCCCATGTCTCGTTGAGCTGAGTGGTCAGACTTAAAAAGGTTTTGCGCTTGCGTTATGAAATTCGATGTGCTTGCATGATTGCATGTCAAGCTTACAAGTCCTTGAGCTGTTACCGAGTGCTGTTGTGAAACAATCATTGTGCCTGCATGCAGAATCTTCGAGATCAAGTTCACGTTTGCTGTGCAGTCGCAATGAAACGTACAGCTGATCAAGCCAGTTTGCCTATGTCGCCGCAGAGCATGAGGGTGACTGTGATCGTTCCACCAGATAACGTCAAGTCACTGGAGATCAAACGATGAACTTTCACTTGGATTGCGAGTCCTCATTCACCATTGACATGGTCAAGAGGGCATTGATACAGCAGATTTATCTGGTCTCCGGAAGAGCACCCAAGATTTCCTCGTTTCAACTCCGACAAGAAGGACGACATGTTGCGCATACCCAGTCCATTATGTGTCTGAAACCGCTTTCACCTGTCCAGCTCGTGCGTACAGGGCCAGATGCTTGACTCACAATTGCTGTTTCGGGGAATGCAAGAAAGGAAAATTAACCAGTTGCTCAGCATATATCAGTTGTCACCAGCATTTGAGCGTGTTGTGACATGTCTGCAGTCATGTTGCTTGAGCCTCAGAGTGTCAGTGCAGCCATGTCCAACTCAGATGTCAGCTACGCGTTTGATGGCAGCCCCAGCACGGAGCAACGTTGTCACAGTTCAGATTCCGAGCTGATTGATGCTTCTGATCAAGAGCTACAACCGGATTCGGACAGTGTGGAGAATGCCTCAAGCAGTCGAGGGTGCTCGCAGTCCCAAGTTCAGCCTGTTCGTCAGCTTCAACCAAAGCCAAAAGCAAGACGTCCAGTGCGCATGAGAGATGAAGTTGAGAACGGAGTGAGAGTAAAAGTCATTCCATGTCCAAAGGAACAATTTCGCCGACGTCTGCAACAAACCAATCGGCTGAGAAATGACTTCTTTGTACCCAACCGTGCACAGTTTATGTTGGATTTTTTAAGAAAACACGGTCATCGAATTGTGAAAGAGAAACACACCCCTAAGAGGCGATTCTCTACAACTCTTCAGTTGGTACAGCATGCGCTTTCGTCAAGATCAAAAGTTATCATGCATCGGCTTCGGACAGAGTTGCACCTCCATGTAGAGAGACGGAATAGTGTTCATCAGTTGTATACAGATGCTTTCCCCCCCCGACAAGGGTGTGTGTGTGTGTCATCCCTGTAACATCGAGCTAAGTAATCCGACAGTGAACTGCAGGGGGCATGGCGGTCACATCCTAGCCGCTAGTCCTAGCCATGCCAACGAAGCTATGGATGTTGACTGGATGGGTTCGCAGACGTGTGAGCCTGTACCTGCAAATGAGATTGGCATGGGCGATTGCTATTCGCAGCTTGCAATCTCGGGCTTTTACAGTTTCTGCATGCATCTAGACGTAACTAATTATCATCAGAAGATGGAAAGAATGGGAGAAGAGAACCACAGATCCGACCGACATTGGGACCAAGAGGTTCAAGCTAAGTGTGTGTGTGTGTGTGTCGAACCCCGTCACCAAAAAAATGAGCAACATGAGAGCAGTAGGCCGCGGGCTCATCAAAAATCTCGGGCCGGTATGATGCAGCCAGGTAACGTACCCGAACTTTTTGGCTTGGCCTGTGTGGGGCGTCGGCGTGCACACCTGGGAGGTTCAACGCCATTCCTGTGCGTCTGGAAGGGGGACTGGACCCAATCCCCGCTTCAGTCCAGTCAGGCCCTGCCACCGGAAACCTTCAAAGTTTCCGCGATTGGCCAAACGATGCATGGAGCAGGTAGCTTGATCCGTGGCAGCAGTGCAGTTTCCTAAGTGCGTCTGTCAGTGCGCGCGTGTGTGTTTGTGTGTGTGTGTGCGTCTGTGTGTGTGTGTGCGTGTGTGTGTGTGTGTGTGTGCGTCTGTCTGTTTGTCTGTGTGTGTGTTGTGTATCAGTGTCTGATGTGGCTCTGACCTAAAGCGGGTCCGTCCCGAAGCTTCACGCCCCTTATCTAGCACTCATCATCTTGATAGGACTAGGGGATTGTGTGCGAAGTTCCGGCAGCTGTCAGACAGACAGTCTTCGCCAAGGTGGCGGTTTGGGCGGCATAGGCGCGTGCCGGGGATTTACATGTCAATGTTGTGTCGGCTCCAAACCCCATAGCCCCGAGCCCCGACAATGCAGTGGTGCAATGGGCATCAGAGGATATGACACGAAGCAGATTCAGGGGACATGCAGATGTACTTGGCTAGCCGCACCTGCAAGCCCCATGGAGTTGAAAGCCTTTCAGGCCTATGCTGTGCCGCCTGGTTGGCCCCGCATGCCTCTTCTTTGGTCTTACTTGGGGGCAGAACAGCCCGGCCAGAGGCAGGCTTTCGATGAAGTTTTGGAATGTGGAAGTTCTGGATGTTGGATCTGCAGGTATGTGATCCTCGTGAAGCTAGAGTATGATTCGCGTTCCATTTGCTGCACATGGCTGCAGCAGGCATCCCGTCGATTGGCACAAATGACCACCGGCTCGTGTGAGATCTCCGTGCGCTATGGCGACCTTTCGCAGAGGTGCTTTGCCTGGGCTTTCTGGGAACCTCAAGCTTTTCATTCGCTGTCATCCTTCGTTGTTTGAGCGCCAAGCGGCCATTGTCCTGCGTCTTGCAGTCAATCTTGCCAACTACAGCCTCACCGTGAACCCTTCCAATGTCTGAGAGCTTCTCGGGATATTGGAGTTTGGAACCAGCATCGGCGAACTCGATTTTGCGGTTTGTTTTCCATTGAACCCGTTTGTCCTCAGGTTGCGAGGCTCAAGGTCGGGCTTGCATGTGTCACTGTCTTGCACACTTCTGCTGTTTTCCCTTGCGTTGAGCCATGTTGCATGGAAAGTCCTTCGAGAGCCTGAGCCGCGTGCCGCCTCCGAGAAAGCCAGAAGTGGCGGGGCTAGACGTGGAGGTCCTAAGCAGCCAATCTTCCACCTCCTGGCCCCAGAAGGACAGAAGTACTCTTCGCTTAGTTGTGCAGCATTGTGAATACAAGCACTAACACCACTACTCATCACTAAGTGACTAAGTGTGGTGTCTGTGATCAGAAGGAAGAGAGCAGTGCGGAGCCTTTGCCATCATCTCTGTGGCCGGAAGCATGGCATCTCGTGCCAGAGGATATGCTGTCAGCCAGCGACCTGTCGGAGACCAGCTCCGTGATCACACGGAGGTCATTCTATTCCGACGTCATGCCAGATGCAGACCTGGCTGAGTTTGTGAATATCCTTCCTCCGAACAAGATTCTGCACGACATGGCAAATGGTCGCATACAGGCCTTCTTCAAGGACTCGACCCTCTGCCTAGACCCCGTTCGTCAAGAGTAAAGTCTCGCATACGGTATGCTCTCGGGTCCCCCCCTCCCGGTCCCCGACCCCCGGCCCCGGCCCGCCCTGCTCCCAGCGGTCCCGCACAACCGGAACGAACCCACGCAAACCAGAGGGAGGGAGGACGATGGAGAATGATCCCAGCCAGTGCTTCTTCACAGGAGCGGAGAACCGCATCAGAGCAGGGACAGGGGCACCGTTTGCAAGGAGAAAAGAGCAACATCATATTTTGTATGGTAACGAGCACGTAACGACGACATTACTGCTAACAAGCGGCAGCAACCATGGAACACACCGCCCCACAGGCGAGGCGGGGCCAACCAAAACGACCACAGGCCCCACCCCACAGGGGGGGAGGGGACAAGGCACGTCACGATGACATTACTACCAACAAGCGGCAGCAACCCTACCATACCTCTGTAGAACCTCTGTAGAACACACTGCCCCCCACAGGCGGGGCGGGGCCAACCAAAAAGACCACAGGCCCCACTCCACAGGGGGGGGGGGANCCCCCCACAGGCGGGGCGGGGCCAACCAAAAAGACCACAGGCCCCACTCCACAGGGGGGGGGGAAGGGAACCAGGCCAAACAAGACCAGACGGGGAAAGCAACAAGGCCAAACAAGACGACTAGGCAAGGGGTGATACCATGGGGTGGGGGGGGGGAGGGGGGTTGCAGCAGCCCTGCGTCATGTATGATTGAATAGTCAGTCGCATGTTCAAAGAAGCTTCAAGCGGCGGTTTCTGCACCTTGCCTGGTTGCTCCGGCCACATGCGTCTGCGCGAGGAAATCACCGACTCACCGAAGGCACTTCAGTCCGAGGCGGAGACCCTAGATGTTGATGCGCAACCACGACTTGTTCTCGCCATTCTCGTTGTTTCCACGTCGCTTCGTCTTTGCCGTTCTCACGCAGTAATACTCAGATGATCGTCTCTGTTATCCCTGTTACGCTGCTGTTGCTGCTCCTGTGCCGCTGCTGCAGCTTTTTCGGTGCTGGCCATGGCTCTTACTGCTGCCATTGCTACTGCTCCCCCTTGCCATCTTCGTGCCTACTACTACTACCACTACTACGACGACGACTACTGTTACTACTGCTACTGCCACTGCCAATGTAGTTGTAGTCGTAGTGGTAGTGGTAGCGGTAGTGGAAGGGGTCGTGGTGCCAGTGCCAGTGCTAGAGATGGTGCTAGCGCTAGTGGTAGTGGTAGTTGTAGTGGTAGTGGTGGTGGCGGTGGTGGTAATGGCAGTCGTCGTCGTCTAGTACCAGACTACTACTGCGACTACTACGACTACCAGTACAGGAAGTACTGCTCCTGCTACTACCTCCTCCTCCTACTACCCCTCTTGCTACTACCACCACTACAACAACGACTACGACTACGACTAGCGCTAGCACTAGCGCGACCACGACCACAAGCACCGGCACTAGCACTACCACTACCGCTACCACGACCACAACCAGTACCACTACTACCGCCACTACAACAACAACTACCACTACGACTAGGACGAGGACTAGGGCTAGGACTACCACGACCACGACCAGACCACTGCCAGTGCCAGTGCCACTACCACTACGTACCACTACCACTACCACTACCACTGCTCAACCACTACCACTACCACTACGACGACGACTACTACGCAACAACTACTGCTACTGCTGCTGGTGATACGAATATTACGCGTATTGCGAGTTTAGTAGTATTATTAGTGTTACCAGTATTACCAGTACTACTAGTCTTACTAGCGCGTCTAGTATTACGAGTAGTTAGGGTATTACAACTACTCGTAGTACTAGTAATGCCAGTATTACCAGTAATACTAGTATTAATCTTAGCATGACTTGTATTACAGGAACTAACTACGAGCATTACTAGTATTACTAGCATTTCTAGTACTGTAGTACTAGTTTTATTAGTGTTACTAGTATGACTAGTTTTACTAGTATTGCTAGTAAATTACTATTGTTTTTGTTGCTCCTGCTACTGCTGCTACTGCTGCTACTACTGCTACTACTGCTGCTACTGCTACTCCTGCGACTACTGCTACTACTGCTACTACTGCTACTACTGCTACTACTGCTACTACTGCTGCTACTGCTACTACTGCTGCTACTGCTACTACTGCTACTACTGCTAACTGCTACTACTGCTTTACTGCTACTACTGCTGCTACTGCTACCACCACCACTACTACTACTACTACTACTACTACTACTACTACTACGACGCCTACGCCTCCGGCTACGGCCACGGCTACGACCACGACTACTGCTACTGCTACTGCTACCGCTACCGCTACCGCTACTGCTACTGCTACCTCTACTGCTACTGCTACTACTACTGCTGCTGCTGCTACTGCTACTGCTGCTGCTCCTACTACTACTACTACTACTGTTGCCACTGCTACTGCTACTGCTGCAGCTAAGGCTAGGCCACTGCTACTTCTACATAGTACTGCTGCTGCTACTACTATCACGACGACTACTAGTGCTGCTACTGCTACCGCTACCACTACTGCTGCCGCTACTCCTACTGCTACTGCTAGTGCTACTAGTGCTACTCCTGCTACTCCTGCTGCTGCTGCTACTATGGCTAGTACTGCTGCTAGTACAATTACTAAGTTACTACACCTGTTATTACTTGTACTAGTGCTACTACTTCTACCACGACGACTACTACTACTACTGCTATTACTTTTGCTGCTACCGCTATTGCCTCCACACGGCCCCGGCAAGGATCCTTGACATTATCTTCCACCTCCTTCATGCCTCATGCTCATGTTCGGTCGTTATCATGATCACCACATGTAGGATACGAGGGTCCAACACTGACAACTGTCTCGCATGTAACGCGACCGGTATGCAAGCCCGCTGGATCTAGGCCCGTCCCATCATGCAAATCACGGGTCTGGCACGCCGCCGCTACCATTGAAGAGCGATCCATAATCTCAAAACCACGATTGCTACCAGCGTAAGATGAGGCAGGGTACTCCGGCTCCTGCTCCTGCTGGTGGTGCTGCTGCTACTGCTGCTACTGCTGCTACTGCTGCTGCTTCTACTGTTCTACTACAATTTCGACGACGACGACGACTACTGGTACTACTGCTGCTGTTTCGTGCTGCCAGACTACGACTTTCACGGTAATGTTGTCACTTCCACAACTGCTTTCAACACCACGTTGCCGTGACTGATGGCGTACTGCTGCTGCTGCCGCTGCTGTTGCTACCGCCGCTTCGGTAGCTGACATTACTGCTTCTGCTGCTGCGGTCCTCTGTGTGCTTCGATGTCGCTGCGGCGGTTGTTGACGTCCTCGTCGTTGTCGTCGTCGCTTCTGTTGTTCTGAAGCGCATTTTTATGTAGACTGTGGCCATTCTCGTGATTGTTACCGCTGTTCTGTTGTCGCTTCGCTGTCAGTACTTTGATACGTGGTGTCGTGGTCGTAATTGTCCCGAGTTTTGCATTCGCCGGTTTGCATGCCACTAGTTGCGCAACTGCGCACAACCCATAGCAGATCGAACGAACCATCAGGCCGAAGCACCGAGCATTACATAGGAACGCTTTGCATCATTTGCTCGAAGTCAAGCTGTTATTTGTCACAGCCCCCACCTGCTGCAGTGCTTCATGCCGCGAGGTCATGCGTCGGCGCAAGGGCGCCCCGGTGGTATCTGAACAGCAGCCGCTGCTCCCGTCCATTTGGAAGATGCTGAATGGCAAATGAGACGAGCCTGGACTTTGCTTCTGGCCATGAGGTCATACCGAATGTTTCGAGGGAAAAATCCCTCAACCCCAGATCTTGGCGGTTTAGGTGCAATCCACCGCTAAGGCTGGCTACGGCTCGTGGATAGCGAAGGCTTTCCACGACCAGTTTGTAGTCGTTTAAGTATCAGGACGTCGGTAGGCATGAGCCGGGCCCGGGATTTAAGACGTCGCTTGACTAGCAACTGCTTAACGACGATTGGGGTTCAGCAGTTTGGGTGTTTGCCACGGGATGAGGTTTGGAATGCTTGTAATGGAGTGGTTGGTGATACAAAAAGCATTGATTGCCATACGACTTTAGAAGGCATGCAGTATTCCGACATGTCTTTCTCTGCAGGGAGTGTCCACAACCCTTCAGGTAGGTCGAAGACATGCTGACAGTCATAGAAGTGCGTCACGTCTGAACTTCCGTGCCGGCCAAGAAGAACACATCCGACAACCTACACCGTTTTAGTGAGGCAGGGTCCAGGTCCCTTCTGGGCGAACCTGCATCGCTGGTTTCGACAAAGCATATGGCACATGGCAGTGATGACATTCCAGTCACACTAGTATTTCATGCAGAGTGCTGCCACCGTATGCTTGACCGAAGCAGCTATCTAAGACAGACTGCGGAGCCCCCACATACGCTGAAGACATCATAGGGCGACAGGCGCCGCACAAGAAGTTGTCAGACCGAGCGAGTCTTCTGAATCTTCTGGAGGGAAGTGGAGCAAACAGTGGGGATCGCAGTCCTTGGCTCGCCAAGCTTTCTCTCTTGAAATTCTACTCGCGCTCTCTCCCTCTCTCTCCCCCTCTCTCTCTCTCCCTCTCTCTCTCTCTCTCTCTCTCTCTTTCCTACTTTCACTCTGTCTCTGCTACTCTCCCTTCATCATTCTCTCTCTTTCTCCGTTGATGTGTCCCTCCCTCAATCTCTCCCCGTCCCACTGTCACTGTCTCCGTCTATGTGCGTGCTTTACTTTTTGCCGACACGTGCGATCCGATTCGCCGGTAAAGCTCGTTGCCTTGAGGAGACATGACGCGTCTCGGGCACACCATTGCTAGCAACATTCGGAGTGAGAGTACACGAAGCGTTCTCTCTCTTCCTTTTGTTTCCCTACAATGACAAGCCGCCCTGTGGCGCGCCGACGTGACATGCGCTGCTTGGCACACCAGTTGTGACACCCAGCCAGGGTCTGCATGATTCGGAGCAAACGTATAGCATGCCCCAAAACAGGCGAGTGTTCGCGAGGAGCCTATGAAACCACAAACATCTGCTATTGACGTCGGACTTTCAAAGCCGGATGCGGAAGGTAGTCTGTGCTAGGGTCAAAGATCTGCTCGTGCAGGTCTTCGATCGCCGGTTTGCGCGATCTGCTGCTTGGCCAGGAGCGGCGAGGACAGAGCTCCGCATCGACCTGCCCAAAGAAGGCCTCTTTGAAGGCCCAACTCTCGAAGGCCGTGAGGGGAAGCCCCAGGAGGGCATTTCGACAGCACCTCGGCTTCAGGGTTTATTTCGTGATAGTATCGCAGGCAAGCCGCAGCTGTGGTCTGATCAGACTGCGTGAAGGGTCTCGACAAAACGTTAATGGCTATTGCGGCTCGAAGTTGCACTTGCAGAAACTGTGGCTTCCGACAAGGTGACATGAACGGTAGGGCCCGGTAGAGCTGTCCGACAAGGATGGTAGGCAGTCAGCTTTGGCATCCCGGGCTGGACGCATTGGGGTTGGGTTTTCCGATTCCCAACCGGGCCGGTGAGAGCCATGCCGTCGACAGCAAGGGGAGTCTTCGCAACATCTCTGAGTCCGCGTCCCGACGCTGACGGCACGACAAGGCCGTGGTGATAGGGCCGAAAGAAATGCCGCGGCGTTGCGACCTGGCAGGCCCGAGGCCCTAAGCATAATTAAGCCTCTGCAAAACACCGGCATGCCTCATTCCAGTCACTTGCAGTTGCTCCGGCACGCTTGACTGATCAACTTGCTGCTCAGTTGGACGCATGTCGGCGCCTGTTGTTTTGCGTTTGTTTACATCAGCAACTGGCACTAAGTGCGTTATAGAGCACCGGTCGGAGGTTTGCAATGTCTGGTTACTGGTTCCTTGTAAAGGCCTCGCAGGAAAGAGTGCAGCATGAATGCTACTACTGCCACGATGATGCATCTTTATTGAATTCATTTTATCTGTCTCCGCCTGGATCCAAGTTTGACATGCGCACCTGGCGATCTACACGACATTGTGTTCTGACACTACATATGCAAGCTTTGATGCTCCGGGAAAGTTATAGCAGTCGAAATCCCTTTTCGTCCCTGTGAAACGCCTTTGCAGATGGGGTCATTGCTGCGTGAGACACACAATGAACTTCAAAAGATGTAAGAAGTGTCCTCGGGTGGCACTCCACTTTTCATGGGGAAGGAGGCGGGCCGCCGGGCCCGGGCCCAGTGGAAGCCAAGAGAAGGGAACAGCAAAGTCTGCGTTGAGTACCGGTCTTGCTTTCGAGAGTTTTTTTTTGGGAGGCCTATGAAACAATACTTCGTGTCACAAAGGAAGGTTTGTTTGTCAGTGTCTCTAATTGTACAGTACAGTGCACATGCGCATGTGGTTTGGAAGCTGTTTCTGCGACGCCAGTCTGGAGCCTTTGCCAAAGCTAACGTTTTGTTGACAGCAGGTGTTGCTCATAACATGGTGTTCAAACCTGGAGGCTAGGAGGTGCAAGATGGATGGACAAGACGTTGAGGAATGCCGCTAGGTATGTCATCATGTGAGTTGTCGGGCGGTGTTTCCCCTACTTGCTTTAGGCTACCCTATGCACCTTTCGAAAGGAGCAGGAAGCTCGGTGCTGAAAGTGAGCAGCATAGCATTGAAGAAATCGAAGTTTCTGGCCTTCGGAGGTTCAGGTCTTTGTCTGGTGCTGAGGCGGCTCAGGGTTGTGCAATGTGCCTTTTCTGAAAGCTGCTTCCGTCCGCGAGGCTGTCATTCCTAGAGGAAGCGGCCAATGGAGAGGAGACGATGCTGCTTGAAGGACCGAGACCGAAACCCGGGATTGTCAACAGAGAACCTTGGCTTGGGTCTCCCAGCCTTACAAGCCCCAACCCCCAGCCTTGGTCCTGCAGTTCCAGAGGGGCCTTCTCCGACAACAGCGCAAAGTAGATTCTCTGGCAGCCTCTTATGAGTCTCTTATATGATGGTGATCAACTCTGACTCTGCGTTGACTCCGGCTCGTGTTTCTTGTTCTTATTCTTCATGTTTCCCACGTGGTTCCGACCTGTCGGTCGAGTCAGCTTTATAAGCCGGGAGTCATCGAATTTGCTGTTCCCCGTGGCGGTGCAAGGGCTGCAACGGTTCATGGTTTTAGGATTTAGGTCTCGGGAGGGGCTGTTGTCTTTATGTTGGGTCTAGAAACCCTGTGGGAGTCGTCCTCCCTTTCTCGCGACCCTAACCCAACAGGAGGAGGGCTGGTTGCAAACCCTTACCTGGGAGCAATCACGGAGTCCTGCGACATTACTCTGCAGTCGCCTCGCACAACGACAGATGTGGCCTGTTTGCAGGGGTCTCGAGGGCAGGATCTGACTGTGCGCTTCAGATTCTGTTCAGGCATTTGGGATTTCTCGTGAATGTCGGTGGCCAGTGGGCAGGTGCAGGGATCTCGTTGCACGTACAGTTCCTGGCAATGGGGGCCATGGTCTAGCTCACCGACATTACATGGCCCCCCCAAACTGCGAAGTACGATTCTTGTTTTCTATCGGTTGAGGGCTGTTAAACAGCTTCGGGCTGGCTTTTCATCTGCAACTTATGCTGCAACATGCTGAAGTTGGGATCTAGTAACCTAGTCGTAAAGATTTCCTAGGACAAGAATTCCTTTGCAGAGGCCATGGTCTGTTCCTTCTACCGGCCGTGCCCGCCTCAGAACAGATTGTCAGTCAGAACCGTGGTTGTTTACATCACCCTCAGAGAGGCCGGAGAGGGTGACAATAACATTCAGCATCTGGAGCAGAGCGAAGAACATCAGAAAGCGACATTCGCAATGAAAAGTTTTTTGCTTCATCACCTGGAATCCCACGCCGTTCTCGGGACCCGCCTTGAATCACGCCTGAATGTTCTTCTGCAGTGCCACTGTTCTGGCCCAGAATCTCACATCGTCTTGTGTCATTGTGTTTGCCAGCGTGCGAGGCATTGGTTATGTTTCTGCTTGACGCTTCTGAGACTCAGAAGTGCTCACGGCAACTGCAAACCAAATGTGTTCAAGCTTACGGAAATACTCGTCCGTCTACTCATAGTCTACTCGCATGAACGGCCGTGCTAGTGACAAATTCACGGTCCGCAAGGATAGGTAGGAAGGATGGAGCGTGGAGAGGGCGAGCAGTGTAACCAACATCCAGGCAGTCACAACGGCCAGACAGATAGCGGCATGATGGAAACATATGTTTGGTCAGAGGAGCAAGGGCAGTCTTTGGACACAGAACGGCCGTTCTCCTTGTTGGCAAACCGATGCCCGAAGCAGCATCAGGCAGCGATTTGCGCCAAACTGCAATGGAAGCATGTACTGTGGGGTGCAAGCGTTGGTTTTCAGCAACGGGCAGATTTTGTACACGAAGATTTTGAACCGTCCTGAGGTTTTGCTGTCATTAGTTCTGAACTGTTCCCAGCCTTCTCGCAGGCTCTACATCACTCTCCTGGGCTGCTTCGCGGTTGCTGTACTCGTGACATCGCCGTTCTCTTTGAAGCAGGCATTCTTGCAAATGGTCGTTCTGCATCAACCCAAAGCTCTTGCCAGCTTACCCTGCTCCACCAGTCCTAGTGGGTGCATTGCTTGCATGGTGGGATGAGTCTGCAGCTCAGTGTGACTAGCACATCTACCTCTTCAAGACAGGAGGAAGAATGCACCCTTGTAGCCGTAAAGTCCATCATTCGCTTTGGTCAAGTTTGGCTCTGCAATCCAAAGTCGTAGTTTCTGCGGGGCACCAAGTTCCATAGTCTGACATTTTGCGCTCCCTCACCTTTTCGGCCAGCTCAAAACAGTTGAAGAGATCGATGCCAGGCAAACCCCTGGGGACTACTGGCGCTCTTTTTGCCGAAGCTGGATCAGGTGCCGCCCAAAGACGAGTGGATTGCCGCAGCCGGGATGCATCCTAAGGCCGTAGGGCAGTTTCGTTTGGGTCCCGATGTCAGTTCAACACGTTTTCCTGTGTTGTGGTTTCGAGATGTTTCGAGACTTACAACTGGGAAGCTTCGAGTACCTGTAGAGATGCTTTGCGTTTTTAGGGAAATCGGATTAGAGGGCGATTCGTCGGGACATGATGATGAAAGTGCTAGGCCGAGGCACTTTCTGCAGAGTGCTAGACGTGTGTCACGACAGGCAAGCTACATACATATGGACGTATGCTTCAGAGGTGATTCGTGCACGGTGACAGATAGCACCTCCATCCAACTTCCAAACCTTGCTGGCTTCGCTCTCTCTCACTAAGTTTTTGACGTGTTGACTCACCGTTAGCTGCCAGGGTACCGACAGGTATGCCATTCTACTTGGAGGGTCCAGGGACTTAGTAAGTAGTTATCTTATAGACTTATAATAAGTATCATAGCCCTACTAAAGATCCCTGTTCGGTCTGCTTGTATTTCTACTGATTCCCGACCCTCCAAGTATACATGCAACGCTCGACCTGGTTGTGGTCTACCTGCTCTGTTAGTGACCTTGCTCGAAGGTTGTTTCTCATTGTCCTTGTCAACATTGTCAGCATTCATGCAACGGGCAGAATCCGAGAGATCCCCAAGAAGCCGCTCTCGAAGTCCGCAAACTCAAACGGACTTCGAGATGCTGCCTGCGACCTGACCGGTCAATGCTCATAAATCCCCACCCCTGAGCCTGCAAACCAGGACACCTGGGATCACTTCAAGATGCCGCAGTGTGACTCTGGCCCCATGGATGGGGCCGTCCAGAAAGTCGAGTACTGGATCAACGCGGCTGGGCTGAGAGGGTGGGCTACCGGTGGTACTGGCAGCGGGTAGCGGTAGCGCACCAAATTGACAAAACAGATCATGCGTTTTAGCTCATTGGGAGGACGACGCTTCCAGTCAAAGCAAGCCTTGGCCCTCCGAAATTTGGATTTTTAGGTCTTAGGAAGCAGTGGCCAGGAGCCCTTCGGAAGGATAGATACCACAGGCTCAACCACAAGTATCTCATCTGGAATAGGTCGTTGGCAGTCTGAGGAATCGGTCTGGGTGAAGCCGAGACCAGCCAAGCACATGCCTGGGAAATGGTGGCTCTTTCCCAACGAGTCGGGCGGAGGCCCGGTGTTCCGCTGTGTGAGACAGCAGCTCAGCAGCATCAACCAAGTTCCAGCTCAACCCCAGGAAGAGCGTTCGCAGGTCACTGGGTCCCGGGCCACACGGAGCCGGCCGTGCCAGGCACATTGGGCAGTTCAGAAACATGACCCAAACTGTCCTGCTCTCCAAGACGCTTTCCATTGCGTAAGCCGTCTCCATCCTAACTTCTCCGTGGCCTTAGCGCAATATCATTCGGATCTAGGCCCCTAGGCCTTCAAGCCTCGAGCAGTTTGTGCCTTCGTCATCGAATGGCTCTTCCAGACGAGAAGCGATCCCAGTTTTTGCTTCCATACCTTCCAGATTTGCGGATGAAACACGATTCAACTCTTTTAAGGGCTGGAAGCAGCTGGCCTTTGGGCCACATCCTTGTCCCCAGGCCACTATGAGTACAAGATGGCACTGCACCACAAGTCGGTGCCGCCCCAGCACATGCGAGGAGAGTGTCCGATCAGAGCTTCGAGTTCCGGCTTGAGCGAGACAGTTGTGAAACATAGCATCCTACCGTCGGTTTGGTGATGTGGCCTTTTAGCACTTTCCAGTGCGCAGTTGTCCGCAGGTAGCTGCCAGCAGTTCCATTCAACCTACAGCTCCTGGAATAGCTGCAGGTGGTAGCAGTTGTTGCTGGAAGCATGTGTGCAGGAAAGTGTCGCCTGTGGGTGCTTCAGGTGCCTCTATATCGGACGCCACAGCAGGAAGCTTGCGTCGCGAGTCGGCGGACCCTCTTCTCGAGTTCAGTTTGGAAGGGACATGAGGTTGATTCCTCAGACTGTCCTCAATGCATGTCTCGGTTTGTACCGGCAGCAATGATTGCGCGAACTTACCTAATTACTGGTATTGCTGGTCCGCCGGCGGAAGACGTGTCAACCCCTCTCTTGCCTTTCCTTTTCTCTCCGTCCATCTCTGTCCTTCTTATCGCTGTCGGCTAGTGACTAGTGCAGTCTTATCTGCGTTCCGCGGCCCGCTTATTTCCGTGCAGCTGATATGTGTGTGAGGCCCCTTGTATCCAACCATGGGCAACAAGAGTCGTGCAAACCCAGCAAGTTTTCGTACATCCAAAGGACAGCCAACGATCTCCATCAGAAGCTGATACAACAGCACAAAGACTTCTTGAAGAAGCGCGCAGAGATGGAGGCAGGCTCGAACAAATCTGCTGGATTGAGGGTGTTCCCGTTCGGAAAGTAAAAACAGCCGTTGCCAAACTTGTTCCATTTGTCTGGCCCGGCTCGCATGATTTAAAATGTGCAGATGGTGGTTGGCTTTCAAGTTTACTAGCGGATGTCGGCAAGGAAGCGACATGCTGCCGGCACCCGGCACGAAGGGCTTAAAACAGAACTCCAGTTCAAAGAAGCTCAAGCTCCCAAGAGGAGTTGCTCCAATGGCAAGAGAAGCACCACTGCGACGCGCTCCTCGGCCGAGGGTTTGGGATTTCTCACCGTCGGGGTCCGCACTGTCTTTTGGGAGGGCCTGGGCAGTGCCGTTTCAATTTGAGAGCGGTTTTTATAAAAACCCCCTTTCTCTGCTTTTTGCAGTTGGTCTCAGCTGTCTGCCGGCCGGAGAGCCTAAGTTCGAAGCGATCGGCCGGGGTCTGCAAGGCAGACAGCCAACGTGAAGTATCACCTCCGCCATGGCGGCACGGAGATGCAGGAGCCCGATGGGGCACCGTCTGGTGCTATGGACGGCAAGAGCATGAAGTTTACCACTGTTGGAATTGCTACGCGATTGGGTTCCCCACTGCTTGCCAGGGTTCCTTGGAGTGTTCAGGGTGTCGGAAAAGGGCTGCTTGACCTGGTGCATCCGGAAGTGATGCATCTATGGCTCAGGTGCGCACTGCCAGCGAGCCTGCACCGTGAAGCGATTTGTCGCCTGGCCAAGGATTATATACTTATAGAGTAAACGGCTTCTGTAATGAACACAAAGTCCACTGGTGCAGCAGCACCTGTTGCCAAACCGGAACGTTGCTGCCAACCTCCAGGCTCAATAGATCACATGTCTTGATACTATGCTCATTGCAGCCAGTCCGCTGTCTCTCTTGTGGCCTCAGGGTGTACCTCCCAAGCAACTGTCTTCAAGCTTCAAGCCCGAGGCTGCATACACCTGGACCAAAGAGGACGGGTGCATTCTCAAGAAGCCACGCTTTTTGGCACAGAAAGACAAACAGAGGGGCTTCCAGGGAGGCTTTGGGGTACGACGCGGAATGGCCATCATCCCGGAAACTGAAGCATGTCCCAGTGTAAGGCTCCGGGACGTCATGGCAGGCCTGCGGAAAACGGGAGCTTGGCCCGGAGGAAGGTTTAAAGCGGGTTGCAAGCGTTGTTGCAGCAGGCGAGCCCATATCATTGTGTCGGGTACACACAAGCTTGGATGCCGCATGCCATGTCGAAGGCAGTGCACCATGAGTGCGTTTTACATGCAAGGAATTCGGAATGCGGGGACAAAGAGGGTAGTTGCTCCGAGTCGTCGTATCGAGCCTGCACTCATCCGGGGACAGTGCCGGAATGGGGACCCCCTCGCAAAGGTACTGGCTGGGGGGGGGTTACCTACGGTGCGACCTATTTCCGGTACCATTTCCGTGAGAGTGGGGGGGGGGATAGAAATAGGTACCCGGAGACACAGAAATAGGTACCGGGGGGTATGGTGACATTAGATCGTGCGTCGGACCCCGAGTTATCCAACAGTGATGGGTTGCAAACTGGAATTGTGCAAGTGCCAGAAGAGTCTCACGGAGGATCCTTGTTTTATTTCTGTTTTGGTGTTTGAGACACGACGTTGCTTTATTGCAAGTTTTTTCCTGCAGCCGAATGCCTAGGTTATAGGGGAATGCAGGATTTCATCTCTCTCTGTCTCTCTCTCCCTCCCTCTGTGTTTCTTTGCAGTGAAGCGGGAGATGCAGGCCGGGAGCATAGGGGACAATCATACATAAATAGGTACTGGGCTGGGGTCCACTCCACTCTTCCTACTATAGAAGCTAAGAAAACTACTAAAGCGGCGGTGTGGGCCGGTACCTATTTCTGGGGTTCCCCGTAGCCTAACTTGGGTATCTACTAGGTATTCCTATATAGGTACGTCCTAGGCAATCCCAGCTACGCCTTCCCTGGAAGGCATCCAGTAAAGGGCCCGGGAGAAGCATAAATAGGTACTGGGCTGGGGGGTCCACTCCACTNCTAGGTATTCCTATATAGGTACGTCCTAGGCAATCCCAGCTACGCCTTCCCTGGAAGGCATCCAGTAAAGGGCCCGGGAGAAGCATAAATAGGTACTGGGCTGGGGGGTCCACTCCACTCCCTACTACAGAAGCTAAGAAAACTACTATAGCGGCGGTGTGGGCCGGTACCTGTTTCTGGGGTTCCCCGTAGCCTAACTTGGGTATCTCCTAGGTATTCCTATATAGGTACGTCCTAGGCAATCCCAGCTACGCCTTCCCTGGAAGGCATCCAGTAAAGGGCCCGGGAGAAGCATAAATAGGTACTGGGCTGGGGGGTCCACTCCACTNCCCCCCCCCCCCCCCCCCCCGCGAGGGGGGTACCGCACTAATCACAACGTTTTCGTGATGCGTTGAAATGTCGATGGCAGTCTACGGATTGGCCGTCAACTTTGGCGGAGCGCAGTGACAGCATCGCCTTGCCTCACCCTGGGGCAAAGATTGTCCCCGCCCACACCATGCACGACAGGCTTGTACCACAAGTGGGTTGAGTCTACTGCATGCTCTCAACCCTGAACCTGGTGGCCACGGCCATGATAGCACGGCCCTGGATCCTGAAAGGCCCCAAAACCATCCAACACCCTCCGTACTAGAAGTGTCGTTAATAAAGCCCAGGCACCAAATCCTTATCGGCCAGTCGATTGAGAAATGCCCGTAACCACCTTTGTCCGTACTTCGATCTTCACTTTCGAAGGCGCTGCCGCAGACGGGAGCCTACTCGGGTTTCAGCTGTGACGCGGAAGTGGTCGCCTCCAGCCATTGGATTGCAGACGAGGCAGCGAAGGGAGTTGCATTTCAAAACTTTCGATTCGGGGCCCAGGGTTCAGTGATTTCTGGAGTCTGGTCGCTGGCAGGCAGTCCTGCTAAAAAGCCATTTCATATCTTTAAAGCTGTCCTCGCAAACATACCACAGGCGCAGAAGCACACAATCCTCGACGGTGTCCAGCCTTCCATGGATGCCTTGGTTGGACATGGGAGTCCGGGCACGGTGCTCTGCGTGATGTGCCTTTGACGCAAAGTTTGCGCGATTGCGGCTGAGTGCAATTTGCTGGATAATCGACCAGCTGCAGCTGGTTGCACCACAGCTGAAGAGCGTACAATCTCAAAGGCTGGAACACTGCTGACTTTGGGGCCTGGAGGGTATGTGCCGAGAAAGCACACCAGGATTTTTTGGACCGCATGCCCGGATTTTTGCGGGTGTTTACAGTAATTACAGAGAAGAATTCTCAAGTGGCTTCAGGTAAGGCATGAACAGTCGGAACCGTGCGCAAAACCCGGAAAGCCCGTGCCACCTGCCCTCCACCCGAACCTTTCTTTTGTCAGTTCCTGATCCGAAATTTAAAGCTAACGCCCAGCCTGTATCTCTGAATCCATGCATGGCACTTATTTTAGTATTGAAGACCTGACCTGCGCAAGGCTCCTGACCCCGTACACTGCAAGCGTCGATGTCGTCTCAAGCTCAGCTGCGAGGGCACCCAATCCCAACTCAGGAGAACCAAACGCAGAAACAGACTGCAGGATTTGATTGCAGGGTTTTGGCGGAATTCGGAGGTTCAGAGTGGGAGTTCGTTGTCTTTGGAGAAGTCGGCGCAGCTTTCAACGCCCTGCTGACCGGACGGTATTCCTGAGCATCTTAGAGAAGTTAACAACGTGCAGGCCACTAACAACGGCAGGTGCATAGGCTTTGTGGGTCCAGGTGTTGATGCAGCAGCGCACCAACTCCGGGATCTTCAAATGCTTCTTGGACAGACGCGGGAGGAAGCTCTAGAATTGGCAACTGGTTGAACCATCGTGGAGTTTCAACTGCTCGACCCGATCATAGCGAGGTAAGCACAGTCAAGATCCAGCGGAAGGGTTTCATGAGTTTAAAGAGGCCAAAAAACCGCTGAAGCGCCCAGGGGCTGCAAATGCTGGCTTAGATTCGTCCACAAACGGCATGCTGTTGCCTCCTGAAAAGGGGTCTCTGAAGCTGAGGTGACAAACATGCCATTTACAGCAACCAGAAGCTACGCCTCGCAACTGGCTTGACGACGTCCTGGCCTCAGAACATAGGCTCGCTGTTTTAATCCGGAAGTTCTGCTTGTAGTGGTGGCACTGCGAGTGTCTGCTGCGGAGGCGACGGATCCACGATTCTCAGCTGGTTGAGATTGGTGGCCAGTGGAATACAGCCTCTTGCCCTTCACTGATCACTTGGAGTAGAGCGACCAATCATGCGCATCGGATCCGTTACATTCCCGGAGTAGCTATCGATGACGAAGCTTCGGCAGTATAGAAGCCACATTACCGGTACTGGTCCGTGGGGTTCCTGTTATAGTGATAGCATTGTATGCCCCCAAATCCTAGTCTACTTTGAGACGTTTCGGGAGGTAGAGACGTCGAGACAAAAAGCAAACGCCCCTTCGATGGGCGAAACCTCTCGCAGAGAGGTAGATGATGATCTACAAATTAAAACTGGCTCATGGGCCCGATGCCAGGCTCTAAATCCACGCGCATTTAAGCTTGAGGCTCACGGGTGTCGAGGCAGGTTCAGAGGTTAGATGCCCAAGGCCCAAACAGATGAAAACATTCAGGGATTCGAGGGAACAAATCTGTCGAGAGGCCTTGGACACAGACCTGGCGCTGTCCTTCTGGCGAGCTGTGCTGAAAGATCCGGAGTGGAAGCAGGCAAGGGGCACCACTCTTCGGTCCGTCTCCTCTGTTGATCCCTCTGCATAGGTGAAGTGGATCGTGCAGACATCACCTGAGACGGTCTTCAATTTCGACATGCTCAAATCAGTGCTGTTCAAAGAGGCTTGCACAGGGGTAGCACACTGGGTAGCAGAGTTCAAGTGGCGAGTAAAGGCCTGTCAGCATAGTGGCATACTGTTTATTGGATGTATTACGGCAGCATGTGCAGCACATCAAGTTTCATGTCTTGATTGACTAGCGATGTTCCACGGCTCGCTCCCGGCTGTAGCAAATGTAGTTCCCAGTGGTAACACGATGGTGTCTGGCGGTTCACATCTTGAGCGAAAATCGCGAGTTTTCAGAGTCTTTCGACAGTCCCGAACGGCACCGTCCGTCACGGGCTGCCTTCATTGCAAAATCCATACTCTGGTGCTTCCGAACTTGACGAATCGTGACCGCACCAAGTGCCGTGCAGAACTTAGGTGCGCTCCCACCAAAGTCCTGCGTTCATTGTGGCCTTCAACGAAGTCTACAGTGCTAGCGTGCTAGCAAGTCAAGCATCCTGGAGTTCTATGTTGTGGCCGTTCCACATGGCTTTAGAAGTAGCTGTAGCTAAACTTGACAGGACCACAGTGCCGCGCGTATTTGTTATGGGTTGTGCTGCGGTTCCGCCTTCCGAAATCGTGCTCAGTGCCGCGAATGTTTTTGAATCCGACTCATCACCCGGTTCTGACGGGTTGTGAGAGGACTTACGGGGTCTTGCCAAGGTGGGGAGACCCCCGGTCTCCGAGATTAGGGTCTGGGTTATTGCCATCTTCCACAAGTTCTGCAGCTCTTTTGCCTTCCATTCCGCGTTGCAGGGTTCTTGCTGTCATCCCAGACACCCCGTCTCGCTCCGGGATTGGGGGTTGTTGCCGTCTTCCGCAGCTTCCGTACGTCTTTCGCATTGCTTTCAGCAGGGTTCGTGTTGTACTCCCAGTGCCGAGACTGGGGGCCTGCATGGTGTCCGCTTTCCGCAAGTTTTAGCCTTCCTTTGACCGTTGTAGTATGTAGGGTGTGGCCCCCACTCTACTTAGTTTCTTCTCAGTGTCCCAGACTCTGGAGGTTGGGGTTGCAGAATGTTGCCGCCATCTTCCACAATTTCCGCAAGTCCTCGCTTTGCATTCTCCGTTATGGGTTCTGACCGTGGTCCGACCGTTGCCATCTTTTGCAAGTTCCGTGGTTTTCTTACCTCCAATTCGCCTGACCCCCCCAGACCTTATCCCTTGATTAAAGCCCTCAGCCCTAAACCCTAAACCGTATNCCCCCCCCCCCCCAGTCTCACCTTTTTTGGTGTTTTCGCCATCTTCCGATGTTCTGTAAGCTGTTCGCATTCCTTTTCCCTTGTCAGTTGTAGGCAAGTTGTAGGGGTCTGCTCGGTCTACTCGACATCCCATCCGTCTTTCTAGTTTGGAACTTGGCTGCATTAGATACACGCCCTCTCGATCCCCTCGCGGAGAGCGGCAATGACGATTACGGAGCCGCTCGGATATGCTTGGGGGGAAGCGGGTTGACGGCCGCAGAAACGTCTGTGGGCCACGTTCCTCCTCCTCCTCCTGAATCCGACTCATGTTTCTGAGTCGAAAATCATGTTCCTATCACAGTCCTGTGCGTTCCCGCCGCCTGAAGTCCAGCTCCCACCGCAGCGCCGTGCGTGTTCTGTTGGACTCAAGAGGTGGGCCTTGGAAGCCTCTGGAATGGTGCTTGGGTATCTAGGCTTGGACGGCTAGGCGGTAAATTTACCGTTTGGGGTCTATAGTCTATGGCTTAATAACTGTTTCATCATGTGCAATCTCGATTGTTTAAATCATCCTCTTCAGCGAAAACGATCAAGCCCCTCCCTTGTCGCAGGAGCAGCAAAGTGGCCTGGACACCAAGGGCACCTATTTAGCAGCTCCTGGAACCATCGGATTCCCTCCTTTCTTCCAGGCAAGGTGGTGAATGCAAGAACGAACAGGAAATAAATGGCCAAGAAAGATGGAGCCTGTATGTGCTGTCCTCAGCAGGTCTTAAGGTTTTACGGTGACGAGATTTTGCCTTCTCGTCGAAGATTGACTGTTTTCGCGCGAAGTGCGGGCAGAGACTTCTTAACTTTCTGCAGGTCTTGTCACAGACAGCTCTCAAAAACTTCGGCCTGATGTCCCGCGAGTGCTTCTGGCAGATGAGATGCCGCTCTGCTGCCTTTGCATTGCTCTTGGTTATGCTGCTTCGCTACACACGTTGAAATTCAGTCCCATGCCGTGCATTGCCCCGACCAAGAACTCCGGATTGCAAGTAGGTCCATTCAATCTGCAGCCAAGACTGGGGGAATGAGCAGTGGCCGCAATCAATGTGGATGGACAAGCGACTTGAGCTGAACTTGTCAGTTGCTCTCCAAGAAGTTCCTGCGGCCTTTCCTTGCACCAAGCTGATGCGTGCCCAGAACCCCTCCAATCTCTAATCTCGAGACGTTTAACTCAGAGGGTACTCAAAACCTGGTTAGCTTGGTTGAACCAGAGCTGTCCCATAATCTGAGATCGCGTGTTGGTATTCCCGGTGTAGTGTGTGTCTCAGGGTCCAGAGTCCAGTTGAGTGCTTACAGCGGCTTTTTCAGGTGCCTCATGGACACAGTCCATGCCAGGCACGCAACTGGGTGGGCTGAACAGTGCGAGCGCAGAAAGAAGAGCAACCTCGATTCGACAACGAGAGTGTTCGCATTGGTTGCCAAGGGCTTCTTGTTTTCACTTCAGGGGCGAGTGGTGTCGGATTCTTGCACACCATGAGTCAGGAGACCCGTCCTCAATGATCTGATCGGCAATGCAACCGGCCCTTCGAAAGCACTAGCGGCCACCCGTTTTTTAAGTCGAAGCTTGAGGCGCTGCGGGCATCTGCAGACACACGCATGCACAGGCCGGGGAGCAGCTGCCCGATGCTCCTCGATACCCTCTACCCTTCAACGAAAGAGAATCTGCAGCTACATGTGTGCGAGTCTTCTGCGGGCATTGAGAGATGAAGTTCTTCGTCTCCTAAGGGGCAGGAGCATGCCTGTCACCGCACTGGACAAGCTCCATCGCTCATCATCCTGTTGCCTTGCGAGAGCAGAGGCGGATGCTGCAGCTCTGTGACGAACCTAGATTAAGAGCTACTGCTTTGAGCCGTGACCATGCAACCTTACCGACAGTGTTGATTGATTTCTGTACGATCCTTGACCATGCTCCTCGAAGGGTATGCTTCGAACATGGCGGTGATGAGTTTACCCACCAGAAGCTGAAGAAGTGATGGTGCCCTTGTGGCAAGAAGTGACTGTTGTCTACCTCGTGCCAGATTGAGTAGTGCTTAGAAATGTTCTTGAGGCGTCGGGTTCCTCAGTTCGCGGAAATAGTTGTTACATGGCTTGATCCAGACGAACCAGAATCATTCTGGCAGTCACAACATGAAACACTACACGCACACGCACAATCCAATGGCTCGATTTCATTTGGCGACCGTCCTTGATGTGAAGGTTTCCCAGGCTTATTCCTTTTGCTCTTGCTCGGGTGGCTCTCGGACAGGCGAGGTTTTTCGTACGAAGCGTTGTCGCAGTCCGGTGTTGTCTTTTCCTCCGCATAGCCGGCCTTTTTGCTTAGGTGTGTTTTTTCCTAGGCCTGGCTGCATTGCTATGTACTTCGAAGAGCTGCACAGTGTGACAGCACAGTGTAGTAGAGTAGGAAAGAATGGAGAACAGCAGTGCGCAGTATGCATGTATGTATGTATGTATGCATGCGTGCATGTATGTGTGTGCATATATATATACATATATCTATGTATATGTATACGTATACTTATATGTATATATATATATATATGTATATGGCCCCCTTCCCGGTAGTACTCAGGTTGTGCCCTGTTCGAGTCAGCCGCCTTGTGCCTTGTTAACATATGTTCGTGTCCGTTGTTCTTTGCGTCTGTAGCAGCGTAGCAAAGCAAGTTTTCGTTTACCGTACTTCTGGCTCCCCAAGCTTCTAAGTTGAGGGTTTACTGCGCTTTTGGCTCCAGAGGTTTCTGAGTTCAGGGTTTACAATGGTGTTTGCTCCTGAGGTTTCTCGAAACACATGAAAAATCGTTGGAGATGCTGCTTTTACCGACATTGTGTACAAGCAAACATGTTTTTTCCCAATATTGCCAACAATTTCCATGATCCTCCAAACTGTGGTTCCGGCTTCCAAGGTTTCTCGAAACTCATGGAAATTATTGGAAATGTTGGTTTTACCAACATTTTCCGCGGATAAATCATGGAAAATGTTGGTTTTAATTACATCTCCAACACTTTCCATGATCCTACCAACATTTTCCTCGGATAAACCATGGAAAGTGTTGATTTTAATTACATCTCCAACACTTTCCATGATCCTCCAAACTATGGTTTCGGCCCCCTTGGAAACGTCGGTTTTGCCAACATTTTCGACAGGTAAATCATGGAAATGCTGGTTTTACCAAGATCTTCCGCAGGTAAATCATGGAAACTGTTGGTTCTACCAACATTTCCAGCAATTTCTAGGTGTCTCGGCATTCGCGGAAATTGTTGTACATGTTGGTTTCGCCAGCATTGTCCACAGGTAAGTTTTTCAAAACGGTGTTGCCGAAAGTGGCGATTGAGGACATCTTAGGTACTCCGTACTCGTGCCATGTGTTTTGCAAAAAGGGCGAGCAAGGAAATTGCATGTCGCGAAACAATCCTTGATTAAACTCGCTAGTTTGTCCAACACAAAACTAGGCAGTCGTCTCTGCTTGAAGACGTTACTGCGAGAAAACCAGATCATGGGTGGTTTCGAGTTTATCACGTACCGTACTTTATGTTTACTACGATGTCAGCACTGTTCTACAGGAAAACTTCTTGCTGTACGAACATGCTTACGCCGGTTTAATCATGCACTTCTTAAGATAAATGTACACAGTATTTACTTATGTTGTCTTTTGTTTGCATGGGTGGCTTCAGTCGTTGTGTTTACAACACAGGTTTTGGACGTTTTTGGCATGGCCTCAGCTGGTGCTTACGATAAAGAGCCCTTCATCAACACAATATCGGTAGTTCGCACCAGGATTCTGACATACTTCAATGTTTAAAGGTCATGATGTGGTAGGTGCAAGATTTCGAACACGATTTTGCAAAAATTTCAAACTCTAGTTTGACCAATAAAGTGGACATGACTTGCATTGTGCGCACACTCAAGATGAACCAAAGCCAGGCTATACCAAAAACATACAACCTAAGTGTGATACTTTTGATCATGTTTGACTTTCACCAATAATAATCCACTCCCAGCAGGTTAAAAACAAACAAATATGTTACTTGATTAACCCATATTCTAACAAAAGGTTTTGCAAGCACAGGAGTGAATATTCAAACAGTATCCACTGGTAAGGTTCTACTTCTTCAAATACATGGACACAGGACTCAGCAAGTACTACATTAATGTTTAATGTCACTGGTTCTTGCAGGTGCCTCTTTCTAGCTACGAGGTGTCTTCTCACCCTGTTCCAATGTTTGCTTTATAAGTTTACGGAGCAATATGCGAAGTATTCTGAATGAATAATCACAACAGTAAGAAGTGACACAGTTAAACTCGGTTCAGATATGGCAAGAAACGGGCATGTACATAGTGTTAATTGAGCCTAAAATTGATGAAATACAATAGCCACAGTAGCAGGAACAATCGCAATGGCAAAAGCATGTAACTCGAACAGTGCTAGAGGTAATGCTAAAGCTACACCCGATCGTTTGATTTCGACATAGAAGAACAGGTTTGCAGTTTAGACATGGCTGCGAATAGAAATGGAGATTGGATGCGTAAGGCAATTAAGACTATACTTCCAGTAATGATAGCAAAACCTACACGTATCATGGTGGGTCACGAGTTGCCACGAATGGCTACTATTGCTGTTAGTTGCTATTGGTTTGACAGATGCACATGAATCATTGTGCAGTGGTGCGAGGACTAACGGTTTTGACAGGTATAATGAGACACTATCTGACAGTATGGTATATTTCGTATAATATGACTGTATGAATACACCAGTTCACTAGTTCATGTAAGAGACTGCAAAACCTACCAACAATTCTGGCATTGGTGTGCATAAACAGGGGAAAGTTCAATGAAGGTGTGTGTCTGTGTGTATGAAGACGATAACGACAGCCATCTAAACATAGTCACTATCCACCTTGTTACGAAATCTGCGTGGGCGGCCGCAGTATGATCCCCTGCCATGAGAAGCTTTTTGTCTTCGCGTGCTTCGGTAGGCCTGCTTCGCCATACCCCTGCAGTCACACTCGCTCACTACTGTACATCGGCTCCTCGCGACCACCGTCATGGTTGACGCAGCGTTTTTCCTATGCCGTTCCTTGCATCTTTCAACGTGCGCAAGCGCTCCCAGGCTTTTCTGTCTGATTTCCTTGGTGCTTGCTCATGATGCTCAAGCAAACATATAGGGTGCTTTTGACACAGACTTGTGACACAACATCCACAAATCATGGTTGACTCATGTTTGCGAAGTGTGCCACTCGTCTGTCCACTCAAACAAAGCATCAGCATAAGTACGAAAACCTGGGTACCGGAGGGGGGGGAAGCATATGTAAATATACATATTTACATACATTTTACACGTATGTATGCATGCATGTATGTTTGTTTGTTTGGTATGCATGCCATGCACGCGCATGCATGCTTGGGTTGCATGCACACGATCCAGCATACAAGGATTATTGAATGCAGCATGATTTTCTGAGCTCATGTCCTTGCTGCTAGATGCTTGAGGCGCTCAAAACTGACGGGACATGTACAGATTCGGGGTGCATCCGTGAGGGCACAGAGCTGTTCCTCCAAAAGAGGGTCCCCCTGATGGTTCAAAGTTTGCCGTAAAGCTCTCGCTCGACACGGGACCCACTTTTGGTGAGTTTTCAAGTTTGGACGAGTGCTGAGGATTGATTGTGCTGCCCCGAACCCTCGCCACGCTGTTCACTCTCATGCCGAACCTCCCAGTATCATTGCTTGTTTGACAGCCGTGGCGTGGCGAGTGTTGGAATCTTGCACTCCATCTTAGACTATTTAGAAGTCTCCCTGAAGGGGAGCAAACCTGGAGCTATCGTGACCCTGTGCGACTGCAAGCTCACAGCAAATGCTCCTGCGAGATCCTTCCTTTGAAGTTGTCATAGGCTCCCTGACTCACTACAACCACGGGTACAGGTGTCATTGCACGGAGAGTGGCAAGTTGGGAACCTGGAGCTGTGGGACATAGTCATCAATGTGCTTGCAAACCAAGCACTTTCATGCAGTGCCAGCGTCGGATTTGCAATACGAGTGAAGTGCCCTGTGCCGCAGAGCAGCAAACTTCCAATTCAGCTATGCCACATGCACAAGTCGTCAAAGTGGCGATGCATTGCAGCCACCGAACTTGGACGATGCTGAACCTGGCGTGGCACCGAAACTGCATATTCGGTACGTCTTGAGCGAATTGAAGCCTAAATAGCTACGACGATCTGTCTGTAAGAATCAAGGCGGCCGCAGGTCAACAGTCACACCTGCAGTGAACTAGCACACCTAGATTCTTCGTGCAGAGATTCAACCCGTTCTCGGTCTTTCTGCCAACCGATGTCTGTCTGCTCGTCATAAAGTCTAGGTGGGTGATGGGGCTCTCATGCATTATGTACAATGATCTTGTTTTTGCTTTTGACGCGTGTGCTGTCTTTGTGCTCCATCTCTGCCCCGTCTTTAGCTCTTTGCTTTACCGTCTCTGTTTGCAGTCGGAACCCCTGCGACAGTAGGGTTTTCCTAATTCGGACAGCTTGAGTCCAGTGAATTTACTGGAATGCCGCACAGGCAATTCAGGCTACTGTGAACCTGCTGCAACGGGGATCAAAGCCTTGGAAACCACAGAGGAGTCTTCCACTTCGCTGGTGTTCTTGCAGAGTCTACGTGACCTGGCATCCCACAGAGCTATGCCACAAGGTTTACGGCAGATAGCTGGACAGGTTACTGTTCTGTGGCTTGTTTTCTTCTGAGCCTGTTTCTGACGATTTCGGGTCAAAGCCGCGTTTCGCTAGCACCTGTACATCCAACCCAAATTCCGTGTCAGAATAACTGACGTCCGAAACCATTCAGTGCTGTGCCCACCGTGGTGGCACTGCTTGGCGAGACTCGCACCCTGCTTGGCCTGCATGGCTTTCAACTTCGTTTCATTAGAAGCTTGGCTCAGCTTTCTGTGAAGCCAAGGTTTTCCAACCTTGGACTGGAGCATTTCCAGGCCGCGTTTGCCGGCAAGGCACTAGGGCGGGTGCCGTCGGGCGTGCCGCGGGGCTCGGTTCCACCGCCTGGAGAAAGTTGTAGTACCTAGCACTAGGGATAACTACTCTGCAGCTTATGAATTTCTCAGCATGTTGTGGCAGATTCTGTGATGGGCTAAGCACTGAGTGCACACCTCCCAAGCCCATATCGTCTAAGGCCCAAAATGCCGAAACGTCCGCCCCACGGCCCATGTCAGGTCTTCGGGGCACAGAACCTCTGGGAGGAGTGCGGCGATGCACTCCGGCGCAGGTGGAACGCCATGTGAGAGACTTTAGAGTGCGGATTGTGTCTAGGCCTAGGCGTGATAGCAGAGACGCTCCGAATAGTGGCTTGGCTGCCTTGCCTTAATGTCGAAGCAATCTGGAAACCCCGAGACAAGTACCCGTGTTGAACGCCGAAGACACGAGCATGCTGGTGCCCAGTGACGTCTTCCTCACAGCTTCCTCGGTGGTGGCCCTGTTGGGGGGTCCGGGCCAAGGCGGGAGCTTTCGGAGTGCGTCCAACCGTCCAACATCCTTTAGCCTTGCTGCACCATGCTCGACCTGTGCATTGTCCTGAACTACGGAGATGTAAGCTTGAAGCGCACAAATTCGCCGCGTGGAAGTTGAAAGTCTAAGCGTGCATTCGGAGGCTACTCTTAAAGGTCGTGTTGGCTCGTGACGTGCTTGATCTGCTTAAATGGAGGTGCCCAGGCCCGAAAGAAGCACTCCGACCCTTGGAGAGGTGCCTATGCCGCTGCCAATGCTGCTCTGGAGCGCTTAACGGAGGTCGGGCGCTCGCACTCCGAAAATTGGACATGCGCCAGGGCCGGCCAAGTTCAGCTGTTTCCGCAGGCAAGGCTCGAAGCGTAGCAGTGCAGGGGCACATTTTGTCCTCTGAACTGCGTCAACCGTCGAGCCTGCACCAAGCGAGGGTTTCATGTCCACCCAAGTTCCCAGTGAAATATGCGAGCATCACCTACGAACAGCTTCCTTGGCCGTGTCCGCGTCCTCGACCGGCCTCATTCGGCAAACCTTCCAGTCCGCTTCCTCTCTACACTTTAGCCATGTCGGCAGCTGTCTACTCAGTGCATGCGGCCAGATGGGCGCGGTCGAACCATCGGGTGACAATGCAGGATTTACAGGACGCAGTTTCACAGCTTGAGTTCGTCGTCCATTTGCAGTACTACTGCCCATGAGTTCGTTTCACGCAAGCACCTTCTTCAGTGTAATCGCCGTGTAGCAAAAACTGTAGCCTTCACGCTGAACCCCTCACTCTTACACCTGCACCTCAAGTCAAAAGCTGGTCTTGCATTCAGAAGTCAGCTTTCATTCCATCAAGCTCGGCATCACCATCAGCTGCAGCTACAACCCATAAGGAGCATCATCCAAACCCGAAGTCGAACGAATCCTACCAGGAGCTTGGCGCTGAGATGTTCAGAAGGCCGCCAAGTCTCGGAGGATTCAAAAGCAAGGGTGACCTGCAAGTCGAAGAATGTTCGCCAGATTCTCCGAAATATCAACCTTGTGCAGCTGCTGCCTTTGCTTTCCTACCCGATCTTGCGGGCTTCATGCATGTCTGCTTCTGCTGTTTCGATTTCGCTGGTGTGGTATTCGGATGGGGGTTTCAGCTGAGCCAGAGCTTGAGGGGAAGACTCGAAACCCGAGCTTTGTGATCATTGCGGTGTTCGGGTTTGTTGGTGCAGACACCGGCAGCGTTCATGAAAAGACCTGAGTTTGAGATCTGCAATCCGACGTGTAGCGGTGCAAACCCACAAATCTCCGGTTCCGGCTTCAGGTTAACCTGGGCAACGACACCGAAGTCCCCGAAGCAGTTCACTGACGTGGTGTACAGCAGCATGCTCAAGGAGTGGGAGCAGGAGCAGGCCGGACTTTACTGCTTAGCTGCCAGCACCCGTCGCGGCCTACACGGTGTCTGCGTTGGAGCGGCAGAGACAAGAAGCACAGGCAGATACGCTTTTTCGCAGTGGGAGATCGCTATGCATGCGGTTCAGCTCGTCTCCGAACTTGGGCTGCCGTTCGAAATCTCGCGGACCCTCATACTACTTGTAGGTATCAAGGCCCGGAGTTTCTGCTACTCCACATAAGTTGCTCCACGTAACCAGTTCATGTTAACAAATAGTGTGGCGCTGCAAAATCACTTTTGCCCGGCAAAGTAATGGAGGCTTCTTCCGACTCGATTTTGACAAGTAAGTCTTGTTTAACACACCCGAATGCCCATTTCTTTCATTTGGGAACGAATACAGTCTACAGTTACAGTTGTGTGCTGGAGACTACGGAAGTGGCTTCACAGAAAAGACATGTGGCACTTTGCTGTCAAGGCTTGGTTTCCTTGCAGAACAATTGGCATGCTGGCCTCCGGCTGGCATGTCGCAGGGTGGCTGGAAAGTTGTCTCAGTCAGCTCTGACAAACCTCAGACTGATCCTACCCAGCACCCTCAGTCTAGTGAGGCCTTCGGTGCATCATTCGGGACGAACTTTCTTGATTGCTTGGGATGTATAAAGATCCTTCTCTTTCTTTTGACGGGTAGTTTCGTGGGCTTTCCTTCCGTTGTGCAGGCCAGACTGCTTTCTCGCTGCTGGCGGGGACGGCTCAAGGCAGTGCCCAGTCGTCTGGGGCTTTTGGGTTGGGTTTTTGATGGTTTTGGCTATGGCGTCTCCTTCGCCGGAGACATAATCTGCAGCACTCCGTCGAAGAATTTAATGGGCCAGTGGGAGTCTCTGCACAGGAAAGAGTCTTCAGTGTTCGGGTTGGCTGCGCTGGACTGCGACTTGATAGAGTCAACATCTTGCGTCACTGATCGAGATTCAGACGTCCAAGGCTGAAGGCTGGCTTGTAGAATTTAGGTGTGCTTCGAAAAAGGAGCAGTCAAGGGGCTCAACGGCGTTGCTGCAGGGCCTTCGCCTGGAGATGACGTCTCGGGCAAAGGCTGCTCAGCAGTGGACTCTTCGCAGCTTTGGCTTTTCAATTCCATACAGTTTTTCAGCTGCGCCGTGGAACTTGGAGTGAGGGTTTTTGGGGTCCGGTCAACTGTGGTGTTAGGTCGAAGGTTGGTAGGATTGCGAGCATCTCGTCAGATTCAGTACGAAGAGGCTAGGCTCTCTGCATTGCAGCGTTTCCTGAAGCATGATTACGTCTCCACTGTATGTCTCGCAAGACCGCCAGTCGAAGGGCATTCTTCCGCTACGGCTTGTCTGACGGTCTGATGCTACAAACCCACCGGTCTGAGGCATTGGAGCTACAAGTAGCTAGAAATCTCACACATGGCGGCATGGCGCCCAGGCAACCCCATCACCACTTCAAGCCTGGCCGGGCTCACCTCAACGGCCGCGAGCAGCTTGCCAAGTTGGCCCTCTCCAAACCCGGAATCGGAATCCTATGAGCTCTCTGACAGAGCCTGCCGGTGCGATGGCATAAGGGGGCCCAATCCAAAGAAGCTAGAATCGTCAAAGGTGACTTCCTTGTGCAGCGCTACTTCGAGAAGCGTGAGTCAACGGATCTTCGTCGAAGCGCCATCATGGGTGCCTTGTGCCGAACTCGCCCTACTCGTTACTCTTCCGCGTAAGACTCCAGGCGATCTCCTCGCTCAGTAGATACACAGGTAAACATGTAAGCGTGAACAAGACTTCGGAAAAGTATTTCTAGTGATCACACACGACCTGCAGCTGATTTTTGTCGAGGGCAGGATTTTAGGGGTTCGGGTCCGAAGATACAACCTTCCTAAAGCTGGAGTGGACAAGCCGATGATGCCAGCATTCGCGGACACTTCTTGCTCCAACCTCAACACACGAAGGCCTTTTCGGGCTGAGTTACATCGGCTTCCTCCAGCATTTCCTCTACACGGGCTTGTGGCCAAAGTTCGTCAAGGCGGGTACTCAGTGGAATTCTTCTGAGAACTGCATGGGGCGAACTCTCTGCACCAAGGTTTCCCGGCTCACGGGTCCGAAAGCTGTGCTGTTCCAGGTCTTCGGCGATCAGGGTGCTTCGGTCTGCACCCCAAGCGCCCGAAGTCTGAGCAACTTGAGAGCCGAAGCCTAACACGATGCTGGCAAAAGCAGAACAGTTGATGTGTCGCTGCTTGTGTTGCTACTTGTCTAGAACTGAACGGCGGTCTCAGGGAAGCTCTCCGAGCATTAACACCAGAATCCGCTGACTGCCGAAATCCAGGCATCTACATGCCCTGCGCGTATCTGCCCGTCTTCTATACAGTGAAGGATCGAATCTGCAAAAGGCGTGATCTCCAGGTGTTTCTTGTCAGAGCCCTGGGTTGCTATTGATCAAACATCAACCTCCCTGATCTGCTCAAGCACTGAATCAAGGCACCTGCGCTTGAAAGAAGGCAGGAAACCGATGGGAGCGCATTGAACCAGGAAGGACTACCCTACAAGGTCCCTAAACTCAGAGTCCTGGACATCAAACTCACAAGTTCCAGCAGCACTGTACGGGTACCGCCCGCACCCAACCCTCTGCCTGACATCGCAGCATACCTTCAGAACTTGCATCCACCAGCACCAGAGATCAGAACAAAAGCTCAAGCGCAGCCCTCGAGGAGATGGCTGGACCGACAGGGCTCTTCATTAGCGCCTCTGAGGCAGGAAACTGAGCTTCTGCTTTGGTGAACTCTGACGAAGTCTGCAGAACTCCGAAGGCGGATTTCAAGAGCAGCCCTGGCGCCTCGCAGGCAGCTGTTGCGGGAGTGGCTCGATACTGGGAGAACCTGCGATCTGATCTGCAGCTCCTCAGATCCCAAGAGGAATGTTCTGGGGCTGGTGTCTGTTTGAGATTAAGAGATCTGGGGACCTGGAGGGATTTGCAGGTTTTCCGAGAAGGTGGCTGGAAGTCCAGACACAGGTTTGGGCAAGATCCAGGTTTTTGGTGCTGCCGTCATGCGTCTAAAGCTCAGAGCTTGTCACACCGAAGAAGTCAAGAGGAACAATTAATCCGCTCCCTTGCAGTACAGAAGCCTCACGGCATTGTATGGTGAAAACACGGCCAATGTGGTTCGGAAACGCAAAGCCCTAAGTGGCAGCCCCCGCTGCTCCCGGCCTACTCTGCTCGGTTCGCACCAGCCTGGCAGCAAAGGATTCCTATTCATCCTGTTCGGAGTTCAGACGGGTTCAAGGGTTTGTGGTTCGGTTTTCAGGTGGGTTTAGATGTTGCGATACTCAGCACGGCAGCAAGGAGCCAGGGCAGGGCCGACCGTCAAAGCCCACCAAGAGACTGGAGACCCAACACAAAGTCGATATTGTGCTTGCTGGCTCGGGTTACCGGGTTCTGTTCTTAGGTAGATCAAAAAGACTGAAACCACTGAGACGTAGACAGCCTCAGTGATGTGGGGATTGGATCATGTGGCTTGCGTGTATGCGGCCTTTCTGCAACATAGCCTTTATACACTGTTCCCTTTGGCGTTTGTCACATTAACCGGGTTTTGGAGCGGGAGCTCCGAAATGGAATCCTTCATTGAATCCGTCATGGGTACGTGAGGAATCGGGAAACATTTGTCTCGACGGCGCTTTCACGGAGTGTTACCCCGTGCGGTCCAACTGAATGCTTGCACGTGCATGGAAGCTGTCTTCGGCTGTGGCCCAACTCCGCCTCCTCATCTCGAAGTTGCCCTGGTTCATGTGCCTAGCCGAGGCTTTGCTATTGCTACTGGCTCCCCATGCAGGCCTGGCATCACTTCCAGAGCCCCCCCCCCAACCCTTGAGGACACACCTGGTGCTGCAAACTTGTGTGATTGTTGTTTCGCTGCATGCAAAGGGGATCAGCTTCGGTGTCATCCCCACCGCCTTGCGCGTGGTGTTCATGCTTCCAGCCTGCACTGAAGTTTACTCGGTTCGACATTCGAGTTCAAAGTGTTGGGGATGACGGCTTCCACGTTTGACATGCGAGTCCATGCCATGAATGTCGAGACTGATTGATAGGGGGTCGGGACGGTTAAGCAAGAAATCTTGTATTTCGGACAACTAGAAGTGAAGGACGATATACGCCGCTTTGATACAGGACTTAAGTTTAGGTTCTTGGTTTCGCCAGCGAAGGTCGGGTCCAAAGGGGGGATTTCCGCGAGGTCGGTTGCCTCCCTGGGATGGCAACTGGGCCTCGGCGTGGCACCTTGGCCTCGGTGACAAAAGTTGCTTCCTGGGGTGTTTTCTGCAGGTGCATCGACTTCATTTTCGGATGTTGGATCTCTCCAATCAATACAGAGGTGTAAAGTCTAGCGTCTAGAGGCAGAGGAGGACCGAGGAGGACCGCTTGTATGCGCATCTTTCCAAAGGTCTTCGGTGCGTGGGCTACAGGGCCAAACTACCCATCCTCACACACCTTCCTAAACCTGCAAAAGCCTCGGGGCTCCATGATTCAGCTGCCATGAGCCAAGACAAATTACCGGATGCCATCCCATAGAAGGCCCGAGCACTCATGCCAGAGCCAAATACTGTCCGCAAGCCCCAGGCTATGCTCGGATCCTCTGGTAGTTGAATGATACGGGCGCGCCGCCCCGTACGATGCTGCAGGGTCAAGGAGGAGTTTTCGAGTTTTTAGTGTAGCGCTAGCTATTGATTCTCAGGACTCAGGTTTCCCTGACATTTCCTGAATCTTCTGGGTTTAGTCGCACGCAGAAGTCCAACAGTGTGTTCCCACGCGTTCGCGGCCAGCATGCAGCTCTGTCCTTGTCTGAGCGGTACCTGGTTAGGGCCGGAGGTACATTGCCCTCCGCTGTCGCTCGGGATTGCGGGGTACTTGACACGAGAAGGCAAGATCCACGGTCCACATCATGAGCCTTGAAGCGCTACATGGCATTACCCGAATCTAAATGCAAGCTACATCGCTCGAGCTCGCCTTGAGCACTTGGTTCCCGAACGCATCGAAGCCCTTGACCACAGCGGCGACTGTAGTGTACAGGAATTAAGTCCCAAGGTGGACACGCTGCCTTTCCATGCCTATCAACAGGCCTCTCCGGTGAGCGTATCTGAGATATTGAATCACTTTTTTTACTTTCCTCACAGCTTTTCGCGGTGCCTTGCTATTTCCAGACCTGGTGATTTGCTGGAGCTCGGTGGACTGAGCATCGGCAAAGGCAAGTGCATGGTTCTCTTCGGCTGTATCTATGGGAGCCGCACGCAGACCACGAATTATGCATCCTCGACAGATGACGGCAGCTTAAGGACCATCTACATCCAGAAAATGGTTTTACTCGAGAGGTTGTGTGTCTGCAGGCCGGGCTCCTATGAGACCTGCATAGAACTTGGCAGCAGCTGCGTTTGAAGCTTTTAGCTAAACTAACTAGACTGATTTTCCTGCATGGGGTCGGTGGGGGGAATTGTGATATCACATTCACAGAAGGATCGAGGGCTCGGCCCCGAGACTAGAGACTGGTCTGTGCACGTTGCAGCGGTTTTTTGCTTCCCTCTGCGCTTGATCCCGACCCGATCAGCCTTTTGCAATTCGCGCTTGCCGCGGCAAGCTTCACGCAGTTAGTGTGAAATTCGATTGCACACTTCAGCCCTATGCAGCGAATGCTCAAAAGCTGGCATACCGTAGTTTACGAAATGCATACACACTGCCGCCAAGGCTGAGACGTTCGCTGCTTTTGTTTACATGTTGTTGATAACCCAAGTTCGGGACGCCAAACTCGAAGCTCCTCATAGATTGGGACTCGAGTCAGGCCCACTTCACGGATGCCTTCCAGTCGTTTAACACACGAAGAAAGATGACTGCTGACAGCATGGGAGTGAGAACAGTGACAGTCATCGAGTTCATGCCAATGATGAGAAGAGTAGGCATGATTCGAATCGCCCCCGACAAAAGCATGGTAGCCGTCGCCACGTGCAGCAGTAGCAATTGGCTGTAGCAGTTGGTAGTAGTTTGCACTAGCAGCAGCAGTACCACTCGCGGAGCAGCAGCAGCAGCGGCAGTCGCAGAAGCGGTAGCAGTACCAGGAGGAGCAGGAGGAGCAGGAGGAGCAGGAGGAGCAGGAGCAGCAGGAGCAGCCGGAGCAGCGGGAGCAGCAAGAGCAGCAGGAGCAGCAGGAGCAGCAGGAGCAGCAGGAGCAGTAGCAGGAGCTGGACAGGAGCAGCAGGAGCAGCACGAGCAGCAGGAGCAGTAGGAGCAGTAGGAGCAGCAGGAGCAGCAGGAGGAGCAGGACCAGCAGGAGCAGCAGGAGCAGCAGGAGCAGGAGGAGGAGCAGGACCAGCAGGAGCAGCCGCCGCAGCAGCGGCAGCAGGAGCAGCAGGACGTGGTGGAGGAGGCGGAGGAGGAAGTAGTGGTGGTTCTGGTTTTTCTCAGCTGTTATTCTCATTCTTGTTATTGTTGTTATTTTGTCGGTTAGTGATTTTGATGACGACGGTGATGATGATGATAATGGTGATAACGATTATAATGATTAGAATGACTATAATGATCATGATGATGGTTATATCATCAGCATTATTGTTGTCATTATAGTTGTCATTATTACTAGCACTGTTACTATTGTTTTTATTGTATAGTTGTTCTTATTTGAAAAATATCTGTGGTCTTATGTTTGATGATTATTAGTGTGCTTATTGCTTATTGCTTCTTGTTTATTGTTACTATTACGATTGTGGTTGCTTGTATCGTGTCATCACAAGTATTCTTGCTGCCGTGATTATTGTTATGAGTAATAGTGGCTTGTAGTAGCAGCAGCAACACTCGAGATGCTAGCACTAGCATGTTTCGCTCGTTCGCAGAGACTACAACTCAAGAAGCCGTCAGCAACGCAAGTATTGACGTTGTGGCGACTCGGAGGGATCCCTGGACCTGTGATGCGTGGGTTGGGGTCAGGGAACCCGGGCAGCTTCTGCCAAGCCTGGCTTTCAGCGGAGAGCCGAATGTTCATATTGTTCCTATTGCTTGCGGATGAAGTTGTCCGTACAGTCGAGGTTCCAAGAGAAAGCAGCCTTTGAAGCTGCTTGCCTCAACACGTGTGTCACACTCTCAGCCACGAGCACAGTCAGTTGTGGAGATAACCTTCACCATCTTTAGTTCCCGTGATTTCGGAATAGTCGCATTGGTATGACAGGTCTGCTGTCTTGGAACCTCGCACAAAGGCTGTTGAACTTGACGAAGGACGTCCGTGGCAGAACGGTGCTTCGCCAAACCCGGTGGCGACTATCGTGTGGTGCCTAGATTCTGCTGTAGGTAGCTTGATGGGTGCTCGCAGCCATGCAGCGATGACGTCGACTGCGGGCCAAAAACAGAGAGCAAACAGTTGGTATGTGGGGTTCAACCATTTGAGGACATGTAGTAAACAACTCAGCGGGACAGCTACACTTGGGCCCCAAATACTGCTTGCTCCCGACCAGTTCCAGAAGGAACACAGCACTTGCAGAAGCCACGCAAAGGACGCTTGTCCTGGCAAGTCCGCTGTATTCAAACTGCTTGCATCCGATCGACACATCGCCCTTGCCTTTGATGCATCGGCCGATCGGAGAAAGACAATGGCCCTTGCCATTGATTTTCTGCGGCAGATTCAAGCGAAAGACGCTTTTTAATTTCTGGACGCTGTCGGAATTGTGGAGAGACGATGTGTGAATGTGTGGGAGTTGCTTGAACAAGCAGCCTTTTTTCGATTCAGCACCATCTTTGGAAGAGACGGCTCTTCTCTGACCGGTCTTTTGGGCCTTCAGAGACGATCGCGGTCGATTTCCAGTGTTTGGGCCGTCGCCGTGTGAACGCAAGTTTGGCAGAAGCCGAAGCCGACAAGCAAGAGCTCCGCGGCCTCAAGAAGACGGACACTTGATACCTGCATGAACTGCACTACAATACGAGAACCATGGCATGCTGGAGTGAGGATTTCAGGTAAAGTCAAAGATCTCTCATCGAGCAGAGAGTTCCAGTCTCCGACGCGACACTGTACCAACTGCAACGAACTTTGAGTTCTCAGAAGGTCCCAGTCCCAGCGTATAGAAGGCCAAAGGTGGACAACAGCTGCTGTATTGGAGAAACTTCATTGGACAGGCTTGGGCCAAGGGCGGCTCCCAGGCCCCGGCGGCCCTGGCGATCCAGTGGGGTCCTTGGGCAGAGGCCCGTTTCGAGCGTCGCGACCCTAGGGCCCCTGGACCGAAGCCCCACGTTCCAAATCCTGACAGCCGCATTCCAGTCCTCAGGTTGTTTTTTTATGTGCGCAGGTGTGCACCCGAATCCCCTCCGTGCAGGTGGGCATGGCAGTGGCCACCGAAACTTTGGAGAGGCAGCAGGCACCGGGTTGTGGTGGGCTTTCTTTGGCATCTGGGCTTGGGGCTTGGGGCTTGGTTATTTGTTTGGGATCATGTTCTTCTGTGCTCTCCCGAAGAGCTGGCATTGGAGGGTCGCTTGCGGGCATCCGAAGGTTACACTTTCCAGGAGCTGAGAGCCAAAGGAGAACACACAATGAAGAAAGCTCGACCTGACACACCGAATGCGGTCCTGAGCCGAAAAAGGCATCCGAGCGTTGCCGTGAAGTGGTAGCAACTTGCGTGGAGGCTTATGGCTGGCAGCCGCTACCGCCGCATCTGGCCATTCAGTTGCGACCTGGCCTGACCACGGGGCCGAGTTGTGGGATGTCTGGGGGCACGTACTTGTTTGTCGAAGAGGCTTGAACGTTCTGGGAGTTCGGATGGAGTCGGAGGGTTTGGATCCTTCTCTCTCGACCATCCTCTTTGCAGTAACATGTGCCGAGCCCGGCGCTAAGGGACGTAGATGTCGATGTGTAGGCCGATGGATGTGGCGTGCCATACGAAGACGAGGGACGCTAAGGGAACTTACTGTCCGGCGAACTCTGCCTGGGGCTCTGAGGCTGTCCACCTGCCTCTCCTTGCAAACGCCTGGACCGGCGTCGAGCCTACTGGCCTACGGGCCTACTGATTGCGTCGACTAACAGCAGATGCTGTTCAGTTGGATCTTAATTAAGGCAGCATGCCCCAACCATTCACACGGGAAGGCGATCAAGACCTTCCCTCTATTCCAAACCATCTGGTAGCAAGACCCTGCTAATTACACTGTTGAACTGTTGATGATGCTGCTCGAGATCGCTTTTATCCCAAAGCCCTAAGCCAAGCTCTGGAGACACATTCGTCGTCCACCTGCGCAAGCATTTTCACTTCCAGCTAGACTCCAAGACCCGGTCTATGGAACGACCGCTTATCAGCAAGTGCATCCTCGAATGCAGAGCCCTGCAGTCGTATTCCTTGGGTCGAGGTGGTTGCGGCAGCTGCAATCAACTGGGCGCGCTACCTGTGCCTGGGTGCGGTTGAGTGTGTGTGACCTGCTTCCGCTCGTGAACCTCGCCAAGCCTGAGGGTTTGATCCATTCTTCTGTGGGTGCAGAATGGAATGGAAGAGAATGGCCTCCGGACAACAAATCCTCACCACCTCCAGTCGCCACCCGAACAGTGCAGGCTAAAGCGGAGGGCAAGCCTGGAAACAGGGTCGCAGACCGAATTATGCTGGAATCCCCCGGATCCTCCGAGCTTTAAGCCGAAACCCTTGACTCTTCCAGAAAGGGCATACGCTCAGATCAGAACGTCACGCATCTTGGGATACAGACCAGTATACCAGCAGGAGGACGCATGCAAAGCCAGCAGGACAGTCTTTCTTCTTTTTGCACTGAGAAGGCAGGAGAAGTTTTATATCTTCAGTTACTACTGCATTGCGGTCTCCTGTCACTTAGGCGCCAGCTCCCGAAGGTACCTCCGGCTCTGGTGGCGGGGGATCCCAGTGATGGTATGCCGGCAACACGTGCGCCAGGCTGCGCTTTGGGATACCAAAGCAGTGCTGTCGGCCGGGGTTCCAGGTTTTATCAACGGAAGTGGTGGACCTGGAGGTATAGTGAGTGCGGGCGGTTATCCACTTGCCTCAGCCAGGGGTTTGAGAGCTCTCCTCGGCCGGCATCTCCGGCTCCCGGGAAGGCGGAAGTGGAGGCATTGCCGCAGAATTTAACTGCACTGAAGATCTGAAGTGCAACGTCGTCTTTCAAGAGCAAGGCTTAGTAAGGGGAGGACACCTGGTTGGGCCTGACCCTGCAACAGTACCGGCACCGCAGACTTCACGGAAGCCTGAAGCCCCTCAACCCTTCTCAAGCCTCAAAGCCGCCAGGCAGTTCTTCGTGCTGCTCTCCTTGATCTCCGTGTCACGTTGCCATGTGCTGATGCGCCTCTCATGGAGCCGCGAGCCCAGGAGTGTACAGTGTAGGGAAGAAGTCGGGCAGAGGGCTGAGGGCTGCTGAATATCAGTACTGTTCGATGTTCCTGAATGTATCTTCCGAGGAGAATGCCCAAAAATGAAAATTCCGAACGGATAGAGTTCCGCAGTGCGAAGTCAAACCTTCTAACGAAGATGAGGCAGATGAGGGCTTAAGTAAGGAGATTCCTCCAAAGTGCAGTTGGGACACTTCGGGTGAGAAGTATCGCGTTCAATGATCTAAACCTAGATCTCGCGCACCCGCACCGCCCAGAATCGAGCCCAGCTAAATCCCAGCATGTGAAGGCAAGGCCTGGATTCTCTGGCTGCCGTGGAGCTCCGAAACCGTCTCAGCAGGTGCTACTCAATTCCTCTAAACACCCATTCCATTAGACTTTGCTCCTGCAGGGCCTTGTGCATACCTGGCCTGCCAGCCACGACCTCGCCTCAGCAGGTTTGAATTTCAAAATGAACGATGCATCGAGTTTCAGTTGCATCCAAAACACCCTGAAAGGCCGGACGGTTCTAGGAAAGAACTCTTACAGCATTGGCGCTGAAGCAGGGAGCATTGGGAGCGGGTCAGGAAGATCTGAAAGACGTGCTCGCAGGATGGTGTTCGACTACCCGACGGCGTCCAACCTCGCATCCTTTCTGAAGTCGCGCATGGTGGGCTGCCCAGGGGCATTGTCAAAATCCTAGCCTTCTTGCATTTTGGGAGCTTTCGTGTTCGAGGAGCGGTCGGAGTGGCGTGGTGATACAGTTATACAATGTTCATTCCCAGCATTAGTTGGAGAGCCCCTAGCCAAAGTTTCCCAAACTAGAAGCTCCTTGATTTGTCCAACAGTCCTCCAGCTGAAGGCTCCTCCAGCCGCCGCGGGACCGGGAGCTGTGCCGGAGGCTGGGCGAAGGGTTGCCCAGGCAGACTTGCAGTCTTTGGGCAGGGCTTTGTTATCGCAGTGGCCTTTCATAGATTGTAGGCCAGTCTGGAAGCATGCCAATGCCTCTGGCAAGAAGGTCTCGTCTGAGGACCCTCCCAGAGAACATATCTGTTGCAAATCGCAGATCTTGTGTGTCTTGGCTGTGTGCAGTTTGAGTTGTTCAACATTCCGGTAAGCAGGGATCATCTTGGAGACAACTCATGCAACAACGGAATGCCGCACGCCAATGCCAAAGCATGAAGAACATAGTGTCCTCAGCACATCTCAGCACAACCAAACGCACTTGCCAGTCCGAGACACACTGTATGCAGCGCCAAGGAAAGCGCCGCCGCCTCTGCTCAAGTCACTCAAGTCCCGTCCTAGTGGCTGAGAAAAAATTCGGATTCCCCTCCGCTCCCGCGAGGTGCCACCGCCTGCAGCGCCGGAAGCAGCGCCGGACGCTCGACCGACTCGACCGCGACCGACTCGATCGCTGGGGATCGGTCGGATGCTTGGACCCTTGGACCTTCTTCCACCTTCCTCAAACCTGCAGCTCCTCCTCCTCCTCCTCCACCTGTGAGCGGGATTGTTCGCAGTGCCGGTGTATGCTGTCGAGGCAAATCGGTTCTGCGCGCGGCATCCTGCATCGAAGTGCGGGGTCAAGATGCAGCTCGGGTCCTGGCGTCTTCGCAGTTAAGCAATCTCGGCTTCCGTTTGTAATGCTTTGGAGGGTCAAAGAAAGGTTCCATTGCATTGATTAACGATTGGCGATTTCTGTCAGAGGGCAGCATTTCCAGAATTTGCAGGGGTTCTTGTTCCTCACCGTCTGTGTCAGCTGCAGGATTTGGGATCAGGATATGCGGCAAATCCCGCACCTAGTCCTGCAGTCCATCGAAGCCCAAATCTTGCCCCGGAAGCCCTCAAGTCCTTGCCAACTTGAGGTGCATCAAGTATCCATTGAGCGCTGGGACATGAGCATGTACTTTGGAGAGGACTACAAGGGCCAAAGAAGACCAGTCGCAGTCTGGTCGCAACTTGCCAATTCACAGACTCTTCAGGTCGAGATCGGTGAGGTAGATTCCTTTTGCATGTCCGGATGTCTTGTGCTTTTCTCTTGCTCCAAGAGCAGTTTCAGAAGTACATGATGCTAGTAGCTGCTAGTATGCTACTCACTCGCTGACGCCATTGCAGTGCCATGGAAGGATCTATCCCAACTATAGTCACTGTAATCTTGCCATCGAGGGTTCTTTTGCCCGGAGAAGGGCCCGAAGCCAAAATCACGTATCTCCAACAAGTGCTGCAAGAACAGCAGTCGTGGACGTGCGGCGGAATGGAGGGTGTGCGTCCAGATTCCAGATGTCCATTCCTCTCTGTACAAATTATAGCGACGTCAGCGACGTCACTTGGAAATTAATGTGAAATTAGCGACGTCAGGTTAATCCAAAATAACGAAATTAGCGGCCTGAGGCTCCTGAGGAGAGGCGAGCG